>JAQZBX010029832.1:0-27116 GCA_029593785.1 Cabassous unicinctus
CTGTTCTTTGCCTTGCCTTTTACATTCAATTCCCCACCCACCAGGGGGTGGGGCTCAACGCCCTACTGACTGACATGGCCCAGTCAACGCCCTAATCATAATTCAATCATGCCCAGATTAACAGATCAGATTACAGGCATGATCCAATTATATTTTTGGAATTCATAATTACATCAAATTCCCCAACGGTTACAGCATAGAAGAAAAAAAATGAAGTTCAGTGTGGTACAGAACACACTGAGGTAACAGGAGCATGTTGGAAGCAGGTTGCCTGTTTACCTGGCAGATAGATTGGAAAGGATCTTGCTGCTCAATAAAGAGAAGCTTCAACTTCTTTATTAATTCTTTAGTAATTAATTTAAAACGTCTCTTCTTTTTTTTCTCAAACACTCCCCTTCCCTCCTCCCTCCTCTCTAAAGCTCCCCCAGTAATTTCTAATCTGCTTTCTATATCTGCGAATTTACCATTTCTCGTAATCTCTTAGAAGTGGTATCATACAATTTTATCCTTATGTCCTTGCTTCTTTCATTGAGCATAATGTTTTCAAGGTTCTTCTATGTTGCAGCATGTCTCACAACTTCATTTTTACTTGTGGCTGAATAATATCCCATAGTATGTATATATTACCTTTTGTCTATCCATTCTTTTGTTGATGGGCATTTGAGCTGTTTCCAGCTTTTGGCTATTATAAATAATGCTGCTATAAATATTGGCATGCAAGGATCTGTTGGTGACCCTGTTTTCACTCTCTTTGGGTATAAACCTAGAAATAAGATTGCTAGGTAAAATGGTAATTCTGTATCTAACATTTTGAGGAATTGCCATATTGTTTTTACTGGGGCTGCATCATTTTACATTCTCATCCACCCATCACAATGCATGAGAGTTACAATTGCTCTGCATCTTCTCCAACATGTGGTAATTTCCATTTTTCAAATCATAGCCATCCTTGTGGGTGTGAAATGGTATCTCATTGTGATTTTAATTTACATTTCCCTAATGGCTAATTATGTTGAGCATCTTTTCTTGGGTTCATTGGCCACTTGTATATCTTCTCTGGAGAGATGTCTATACAAGTCCTTTGCCCATTTTAAAAATTGTGTTGTTTATCTTTTTGTTGTTGAGTTGTAGGAACTCTTTATATAATGGATATTAAACTCATATCTGAAATATGGCTTGACACTGTTTTCTTCCATTCTGTAGGCTGTCTTTTGACTTTCTTGATAATTTCCTTTGATGCACAAAAGTCTTTAATTTTGACAAAATCAAATTTTTCTGTTTCTTTTCTTGCTTGTGCTTTGGGTGTCATAGTCAAGAATCTTGGGAAGCAGATGTGGCTCAAGTGGTTGGGCTCCCGTTTACCATATGGGAGGCCCCAGGTTCAATTCCCAGGGCCTCCTGGTAAAGGCATGCTGGCCTGCATGGTGTGGTGAGCTGATGGCCCGTGTGGCACAGTGAGCTGGCACAGCAAGATGACACAACAAAGGGAGACAAGCAGACACAGAAAAATGCACAGCAAAATGGACATAGTGAGCATAAGCAGCAAGGGGGGATTAATAAATAAATAAAATAAATCTTTAAAAAAAAGAACCTTTTGCTGAATCACAGGTCATGAAGATTTCCTCCTATTTTCTTCTAAGAGGTATATAGTTTTAGCTCTTACATTTAGATCCTTGGTCCATTTTGAATATATTTATATATAGTGTGTGTGAGTTATGAGTCCACCTACATTCTTCTGCATGTGGATATCCAGTTTTCCTGCACCATTTTCTGAAGAGACTATTCTTTCCCCTCTGCATGTATTTAGCATCCATAGCAAAAATCAGTTTCCCATGGACTTGCAACTCTATTCCACTGATCTATCTGTCTATCTTTGTGCCATGGCCATGCTGCGTGAATTACGGTCACTTTGTAAAACAACTTGAAATTGGGAAGTGGGAGTTCTCCAACTCTGTTCTTTTTCAACAGTGATTTGTCTCTTTGGGTCTCCTTGCAGTTCCATATGAATCTGAATATTCATTTTTCCATTTCTGTAAAAAAAGGTGCTGGAAATTTAACAAGGATTACATCTAATTTGTATATAACTTTGGGTAATATTGACATATTCATAAAGTTAACTCTTCCAACCCATGAACATGGAATATCTTGTCTTTCATTTAGGTTTTCTTTAAGTTCTTTCAGCAGTGTTTTATAATTTTAGAATACATGTATTTTGTATCCTTAAAATTATTCCTAGATATTTTATTCTTTTAGTTGCTCTCATAAATTGGAATGTTTCCTTAAATCCTTCTGAAGATTGTTAATTACTAGTGTATAGAAACACAATTGTTTTTGCTTGTTGATCTTGTACCCTACACTTATGCTGAATTAAACTATTAGCTTTAATAGTCTCCTTCTGGGTTCCTTCAGGTTTTCTATATAAAAGATCTTGTCAACTACAAATAGATATTTTTATTCTTCCTTTGCAATTTTGATACCTCTTATTTCTTTTTCTTACTTAATTGCTCTGGCAAGCATTCTAGTACAATATTGAGTAGCAGTGGTGAAAGTGGGTATCCTTGCTTCATTCCTGATCTGATGGGGAAAGCTTTAAGTCTTTCACAATAGAGTATGATGTTAATTGTTTTTCATAAATGGACTTTATCATCTTTTTGAGTTGTTTTTATCAAGAAGTTACAAGATTTTGTCAAATGCCTCTTCTGCATCTATTGAGGCAACTTTTTTTGTTTCATTCTATTTATGAAGTGTATTTCATTGATTTTTCATATTTTGATGTTGACATTTTGTATGTAGAACCCACATGGTCATGTTGTATAAACTTTTAATATGCCATTGGATTTCATTTGCTAGTATTTATTAAATTTTTCCATCCATATTCATAAGGAAAAATAGGCTGTAATTTTCTTTCCTTGTGATGTCTTTACCAGACTTTGATATCAGAGTCACGCTAGTCCCATAGAATGAGCTAAGAAGTATTTACTCCTCTTAAATTGATAGGAAGACTTTTAGAAAAATTGGTATTTATTTAAATGTTTGGTAGAATTCACAGTTAAGTCATCTGGTCCTGGACTTTGCTTTGGTGGAAGGTTTTGATTATTGATTCAATCTCTGTACTTGTTATAGGTTTATTGATGTTTTTTACTTCTTCTTGAATCACCTTGTGTAACTGATGTGGTTTCTGGGAATTTTTCCATTTCTTCTAAATTATCTAGTTTTTGCAAAAAAAAAATGTTCATAGTATTCTTTTGTAAGCCTTTTTATTTCTGTAATCTCATTCATTTTTTCACCATTTGCCTTTCTGATTTTGGTTATTTGCATAGTTTCTCTTTTTCCTTTGACAGTTTAGGTAAAGTCTTGCCAATTTTATTGAATTTTTCAAAGAACCAACTTTTTATTTTGTTTATTCTCTCAATTGATTTCCTATTCTCTATTTATTTCTGCTCTGATTGTAATTATTTCCTTTCTTCTGCTAACTTTGGGTTACTTTACTCATTTTTCTAGCTTCTCAAGAGATAAAGTTACATTATGACAGATTTTCCTTCTTGTTAAATATAGGCACACACAGCCATGAATTTCCCTCTGAGTACTGCCTTTGGTACATACCATGTGTTTTGATATGTTGTGTCTTTGTTTTCATTTGCCTCTAAGTGTTTTCTAGTTTATCTTGTCATTTCTTCTTTAATCCATTGGTTGTTTGAGTGTGCTGTTTAATTTCCACATATATTTTTATTTTCCAGTTTTCCTTCTGTTACTGATTTCTAGCTTCATTCCATTATTGCCAAAGAGGTTCCTTTTTTATGATTTAAATATTTTTAAATTCCTTTAGACTTCTCTTGTGCCCTAACAGATGGTCTATCCTGGAGAATAATCCACCTGCACTTGTGAAAAATGTCTTCTGCCATTGTTGCATAAAGTGTTTTATATATGTCAGTTAGATCTGGTTGGTTTATAGTGTTGTTTAAGCCTATATTACTTTATTGATCTTTTGTTTAGATTTTCTATTGAAAATTGAAAATGGTTTATTGAAATCTCTAACTACTGTTGTAGAAGTGTTATTTTTCCCTTCCATTCTGTCGGTTTGTCTTATATATTTTAGCACTCTGCTGTTAGGGGCCTATATGTTTATACTTGTTAAATATTCTTGTTTAATTGACCCTTTCATAGATATTTCATGTTTTTCTTCATCACATATAGCAGGTTTTTACTTAAAGTCTATTTTGTCTGATATTAATATAGCCACCCCACTTTCTTTTGTTTGCTATTTGCATGAAGTTTTTGCCGTCGTTTCATGGATCTAAAATGGGTCTCTTGTAAAGAGCATATAATTGGATCGTGTTTATTTTTCCATTCTGCCAATCTCTGGCTTTTGAGTAGAAAGTTTAATCAATTTAAATTTTGGGTAATTACTGATAAGACAAAAGTTGCATTTGTCATTTTTCTATTTTTTTGTTAAGTCTCACAACTTTTTTGTTCCTTGTTTCCTCCATTACTGCCTTTCTTTTTGTTTAGATGATCTTTTAAAATGAGTCATTTTCTATCACATCTTTTCCTTTTGTGTAGACTTTTTAGACATTTTCTTTATGATTATCATGGAGATTAATTTTAGCACACTAAATCCATTGCAATTTAGTTTGTGTTGTTTCCAACTTTACTTCAATAACCTACATATACACAGTAACTACATCCCTCCATCCCTCCCTTTTATGTTGTTCATGACGCAAATTATATCTTTATGTGTTGTGTGCCCAGTAACAAAGATTTACACTTTGTATTGGTCAGCCAAAGGGGTGCTGATACATAGTACCAGATATCTGTTGGCTTTTATATAGGGTATTAATTTGGGGTAGAAGCTTACAGTTACAAGGCCCTGAAGAGCCCAACTCAAGGTACCATAACACATTTTGTGTTTATAGATTGGAAGACTACATATTGTCAAGATGTCAATTCTACCCAAACTTATTTATAGATTTAATGCAATCCCTATAAAACTCTAAACAACCTTATTTACAGAAAAGAAAAAGGCAATTATCAAATTTATTTGGAAGTATAAGAATCCTGGATAACTAAAAATGTCTTAGAGAGATGAACAAAGCTGGAGGATGATTACTTCCTGACTATAAAGCATATTAATTAGCTACAGTGGTAAAAAACAAAACAAACAAACAAACAAAAAACAGCATAGTACTGGCATAAAGACAGACACATTGAACAATGGAACCCAAACGAGAACTCAGAAATAGACCCTCACATGTATAGTCAAGTTATGTTTGACAAGGCTGTCAAGATCTCCCAGGTGGGACAGAATAGTCTATTTAACAAATGGTGCTGAGTGAACTGAATATCCATATCCAAAAGAAAGAAAGAGGACTCCTAGCTCACTTCTTATACAAAAATTAACTCAAAATAGATCAAGGACCTAAATAGAAAAACAACAACCATAAAACACTTAGAAGAATATGTGGGGAAATATCTTCAAGATCTTGTGTTACGCAGTAGTTTCTTAAACCTTATACGCAAAGCATGAGCAACAAAAGAAAAAATAGATAAATTGGGTCTCCTCAAAAGTAAACACTTTTGCACCTGAAAGGATTTTGCCAAAAGGGTGAAAAGGCAGCTGACTCAATGGGAGAAAATATTTGGAAATCATATATCCTTAAGTGTTTAATATACATGATATATCAAGAGATGATATAACTCAACAATGTAGACAAACTACCTGATTTTAAAAAGGCCCAAAGTCTTGAATACACATTTGTCCAAACAAGAAGTACAAATGGTGAAAAAACAAATGAAAAAAATGTTCAGCATCACTAAGGATTAAGGAAATGCAAATAAAAACTACAATGAGATATCATTCCACACCTATTAGAAGTGACACTATTAAAAAGTTGGAAAACCACCATGTTGGAGATGATGTGGAAAGATAGGAATACTTATTCACTGTTGGTAGGAATGTAGAATGGTAGAACCACTGTGGAGTGCTGTTTGGCAGTTCCTAAGGAAGCTGAATATAGACTTGTCATGTGACCCGGCAATACCACTACTAAGTATTACCCAGAAGAACAGAGAGCAGTGACACAAACAGACATCTGCACACTGATGTTCATAGTGGTATTATTCACAAATGCCAAAATATGGAAACAACCCATATGTCCATCAACCAATGAATGGATAAACAAATTGTGGTATATATACATGATGGAATATTATGCACTTGCAAGAAGAAATGAAGTCATGAAGCATATGACAACATGGATGAATGGGGTCATTATGTTGAGTGAAGAAGCAAGCCAAACACAAAAGGACAAATACTATATGATTGTGCTGTTATGAACAAAATATATTGTGTAAGTTCATGGAGTTATTAGAATATAGGTCACCAGAAAACAGAATGAGGGTACAGAACAGAAAGCTGAGGTTTAGTTAGTGCCAAATTGGTAAAAAGTCTGTAAATCTTTGGAAATGAATAGAAATGGTGAAAGTACAACATATTGTTTCTAACTAGTAATGCTATTATATGGGTATGACAGTGGTTGAAAGGAAAAGTCTAAGGACATATATATTACTTGAAGGAAAGCAAAAAATGAACATGGCATTGTAAAATATAATGAAGCCGTATGTGAAATATGAATATGTGTAATATTGTATATATGATTGTTTTCACAAAATATCAATACAAATAAACCAGAGAAACAGAAATAGAAGAGCAGTTATGTATGGCAAAGGAAGTATAGAGAAATTGAGAAGTAATGAGTTATTTTGTTTTTCTGTTTTATTATGATTACTATTAGAATAATGAAAATGCTCTAATAATGACTGAAGTGATGATGCACAACTATGTGGTTATACCAAATACCACTGATTGTACAATTTGGATGGATTTATGCTTTATTAATATGTATAAATAAAATTGGCAGGCTTCTGGGAAGATGGTGGACTAGTAAGACACGGCACTCTCTTCTCCAGAAAAATATTTAGAGGACAGTCTGAAACAGCTCAGAAAAAGATCTTCTAGGGTTTAGGACACCAGGCAAAGGCTGGACACCCACCCAGAGGAGAGAGAGAAAAAGGAGGAAATCACCATGACAGAACTGTGAGTTGAAACCAGAGGCTGCTGCTGATGGCACCCTCCTCCACACTAAAGACACTTTAGAATTCTCAGGCTTCTGGGCCTGTGACTACAGACAAAGGGGTTCCAGAGATCTGCCACCCTAGGAAAGGGGAGAGAGAAGGACACAACCTAAGGCTGATTCAGCTTTTGGCTCACACATTTGTTCTGCTGTGTCCCAGGAGCCCTTCCAGGCCAGATGGGCTGCACCACTGTTTGCCTTGGAGCCAGCAAGGAGCTAAAGATATATAACCCTCCCAATCTCCTCCTCTACTAACAAGGACTGATTGTTGAGGACTCAGAGTGGAGTGGAAATATTTCTGACCCAGGAAAATGGAGGGGGCTGCCAGACAAGGCTGGAGAACTGTCTCACAGAAAGTTTGAATTACAAGACTCATAGCTTCCAGACAGGAAGCTCTATCACATTGATCCGGTCTGTGTTGCAACAAATACACTCCTGACAAGCATTGAACTGCGAGCTGCCAAAGAGTGCCATCTGCTGGTGGATCAAGGAAGTGCATGCAAGAAAATTAAAAATAAATAGGAGAGGCTTTTTCCAGCCTCTCTCCTAGGAAGCAACTTTACAGCCAATTACTGGGTCCAGTGCCCAGTTTTGAGCAACCAGCAGGACAATCCTAACAATCCAGGTAGAGCCAAGAATCAAAGGGCAGTGGTAACACACAGCCTCCTACCACTAAATCCCTACAAAAGAGAAAGAAATTGAGCATCTGAGTAAACTACATCTTAATCAGAAGCCTAGATATCAGCAAAAAATTACGAGCCATACTAAGAAAATAGAAGACATGGCCCAAGAAAAGGAATATAACAAAGTCCAAGAAGAGATGCAGAATTTGAGAGAACTAATCAGCGAGATGCACACAAATTTCCAAAGTCAAATTAATGAGTTGAAAGACAACATGGTTAAAGAGATAAATGACATCAAGAAGATATTGAACGAATGCAAACAAGAATTTGAAATCCTGAACAGAAAGGTAAGAGAGCTCATGGAAATGAAAGACACAACAGGTGCGATCAAAAGCACATTTGAGGCATACAACAGCAGACATGAAACGATAGAAGAAAGAATAAGTGATACTGAAGACAGAAGAGCTAAAACTGAAGAGAGAAAAGAACAAAGAGAGAAAAGAATGGAAAAAATTGATCAGGGCCTCAGAGAGTTGAATGACAACACAAAACGCAACAACCTATGTGTCATGGGAGTTCCAGAAGGGCAGAAAGAGTATTTGAGGAAATAATAGCTGAAAATTTCCCAACTCTCACAAAAATAATGAAATTACATGTCCAAGATGCACACCATACCCCTATCAGAATAAATCCAAATAAACCTACTCCAAGACACATACTACTCAGAATGTCAAAAGTCAAAGAAAAGAGAAAATTGTCAGAGCAGCAAGGAAGAAGCAAACCATCATATACAAGGGACGTCCAGTAAGACTTTGCACAGCTTTCTCTTCAGAAACCATGGAAGTGAGAAGACAGTGGAGGGATAAATTTAGGTTACTGAAAGAGAAAAATTGCCTGCTTAGAATTCTTTATCCAGAAAAATTGTCCTTCAAATATGGAAGTGAGTATAAAATATTCACAAACAAATAGAAACTAAGAGAGTTTGCAAAAATGAATCCACCCTTGCAGGAAATATGAAAAGAAGCCTTAGAACCCAAAAGAAAAAGACTGGAGAGACAGGTTTGGAGGAGAGTATAGAAGAAAGACTAGCAGAAAGGATAACCAAAAGAGTAAAAAGACAGACAAAAATAAGATATGACATGTGAAAACTAAAGAATAAAATGGAGGAATTAAATAGGGCATTTACAGTAATATCATTGAATGTGAATGGATTAAACGCCCCAATAAAAATTTACAAGCTGACAGAATGGATAAAAAAACATCAGCCATCTATATGCTGCTTACAGGAACCTCACCTTAGACTCAGCTATACAAACCGGCTAAAAGTGAAAGGTTGGAAAAAGATACTCCACACAAATAGTAAGCAGAAAAGAGCAGAGGTAGCTATACTAATATCAGACAAAACAGACTTTAAATGCAAAAAAGTTATAAGAGATAGAGAAGGCCATTATATATTAATAAAAGGAACAATCCACCAAGAAGAAATAACAGTCATAAATATCTATGCAGCTAACCAGGGTGCCCCAAAATACATGAGACAAACTCCAGGAAAACTGAAGGGAGAAATAGATATTTCTACAATAATCATTGGAGATTTCAACACCCCACTCACATCATTAGATAAAACAACTAGACACAAGATCAACAAGGAAACAGAGAACTTGAACAATATGATAAATGAGTTAGACCCAAGAGACATGTACAGAACACTGCATCCAAACTCAGTGGGTTATACATTCTTCTCAAGTGCCCATGGGTCTTTCTCCAGGATAGACCACATGTTAGGGCACAATGCAGCTCTCGATAAATATAAAAAGATTGAAATTATACAGAGCACCTTCTCAGATCATAATGGAATGAAATTGGAAATCAATAATAGTCAGGAAAGAGTAAATTCAAAAATGTATGGAGGCTGAACAACACATGCCTAAATAATCAGCGGGTCAAAGAAGAAATTGCAAGTGAAATCAGTAAATATATTGAGACAAATGAAAACAAGAATACAATGTATCAAAGCTTATGGGATACAGCAAAGGCAGTCTTGAGAGAAATTTATAGCTCTAAATGCTTATATTAAAAAAGAAGAAAGAGGGGAGCAGATGCGGCTCAAGCAGTTGAGCACTCACCTTCCATATGGAAGGTCCCAGGTTTGGTTCCCGGTGCCTCACTGAAAAAAACAAGCAACAAGCAAAAAGAAGAAAGAGCTAAACTCAAAGATTTAACTGAACAACTAGAGAAATGAGAAAAAGAACAGCAAACCAAACCCAAAGCAAGCAGAAGGAAAGAAATAATAAAGATTAGAGCAGAAATAAATGAAACTGAAAACAAAAAAACAATAGAGAAAATCAACACAACCAAAAGCCAGTTCTTTGAAAAGATCAATAAAATTGACAAACCCCTAACTAAACTAACAAAGAAAAAAAAGAGAGAAGATGCAGATAAATACAATCAGAAATAAAAGGGAGGAAGTTACAAATGACCCCACAGAAATAAAAAGAATCATAAGAGGATATTATGAGAAACTGTATGCCAACAAACTAGACAACCTAGATGAAATGGACAAATTCCTAGAAATGCACGACCATCCTACACTGACACTACAAGAAATACAAAATCATAACAAACCAATCACATTTAAGGAGATTGAATTCATCATCAAAAATCCCCCAGCAAAGAAAAGCCCAGGACCAGATGGCTTCACAGGTGAATTCTACCAAGCATTTTGAAAAGAATTAACACAAATCCTGTTTAAAATCTTCCAAAAAGTTGAAGAGGAGGGAAAATTACCCAACACATCTTATGACGCCAACATCACCCTAATACCAAAGCCAGATAAAGATTCTACAAGAAAAGAAAATTACAGGCCAATCTCTCTAATGAACATAGATGCAAAAATTCTCAACAAAATACTTGCAAATCGAATCCAACAGCATATCAGAAGACTTATACATCACGACCAAGGAGGATTTATTCCTGGTATGCAAGGCTGGTTCAACATAAGAAAATCAATCAACATAATATACCACATTAACAAATTGAAGGAAAAAAACGACATGATAATCTTAATCGACACAGAGAAGGCCTTTGACAAAATCCAGCATGCTTTTTTGAAAAAACACTTCAAAAGATAGGAATAGAAGGAAAATCCCTCACTATGATAAAAGGCATATATGAAAAACCCACATCCAACATCATACTTAATGGGGAAAGGTTGAAAATGTTCCCTCTAAGATCGGGAACAAGACAAGGATGCCCACTGTCACCATTGTTATTCAATATTGTACTAAAAGTTCTAGCTAGAGCAATTAGACAAGAAAAAAAATTAAAGGCATCCAACTAGAAAAAGAGGAAGTAAAACTCTATTTGTGAATATGATCCTATATTTAGAAAATTCTGAAATGCCTAAGAAAAAGCTACCTAAGTTATGTGAGTTCAACAGAGTGGCAGGATACAAGATCAACATGCAAAAGTCAGGAGTGTTTCTGTACAATAGTAATGAACAATCTAAGGAAGAAATCAGGGGAGAAATTCCACTTACAATAGCAGCTAAAAGACTCAAATTCCCAGGAATCAATTTAACCAAGAAGTACAGGGCCTATATGCAGAAATCTACAAAACAATGCTAAAAGAAATAAACAAAGACCTAAACAAATGGAAAGACATTCCGTGTTCATGGATTGGAAGAATAAATATTGTGAAGATGCCAATCCTACCCAAACTGATTTATAGATTCAATGCAATACCACTCAAAATTCCAACAGCCTACTTCACAGAAATAGAAAAGGAAATTACCAAATTCATTTGGAAGGGAAAGTTCACCCAAATAGCCAAAAGCATTCTAAAAGAAAAGAGCAACATGGGAGGAATTTCACTGCCTGACCTTGAAACATATTACAAAACTACAGTGGTCAAAACAGCTTGGTTCTGGCGTGAAGCTAGACACATCGATCAGTGGAATAGAATTGAGAACCCAGAAATAAACCCTCAATTATACAATCACTGGTTTCTGAAAAACCTACCAAGTTAACGTTAATGGGACAAAACAGTTTCTTCAACAAATGGTGCTGGGACAATTGGATATCTATAACCAAAAGAATGAAAGAGGACCCCTATCTCACTCCCCATATAAGAATCAACTCAAAATGGATCAAAAATCTAAATATAAAAGACAGGACCATAAAACTATTAGAAGAAAATGTAGGGAAACATCTCAAGACATTGTAGTAGGTGGTGGTTTCTTGGACCTCACACCCAAAGCACGTCCAACAAAAGAAAAAATAGATAAATGGGATCTCCTCAAAATTAAACACTTTTGCACCTCACAGGACTTAGTCAAAAAGGTGAAAAGGCAGCCAACTCAATGGGAAAAAAATTTGGAAATTACACATCCAATAAGGGTTTAATATCCAGGATATATAAAGAGATGTTACAACTTAACAATAAAAAGACAAACGACCCAATTAAAATATGGGTCAAAGACTTGAATAGACTTTTTTCCAAAGAAGAAATATAAATGGCAAAAAAACACATGAAGAAATGCTCAACATCACTAATGATTAGGGAAATGTAAATCAAAACTACAATGAGGTTCATTTCACACCTATCAGAATGGCCACTATTAAAAAGACAGAGAACTACAAGTGTTGGAGAGGATGTGGAGAGATAAGAACACTTCTTCACTGTTGGTGGGAATGCAGAATGGTACAGCCACTGTGGAGGATTGTTTGGCAGTTCCTAAAGAAGTTGAATATAAACTTGCCATGTGACCCTGCAATACCACTACTGGGTATATACCCAGAAGAACTAAGAGCAGTGACATGAACAAACATCTGCACATCGATGTTCATAGTGACATTATTCATGATTGCCAAAAGTTGGAAACAACCCAAGTGTCCATCAACAGATAATTGATAAACAAATTATGGTCTATTCACACAATGGAATATTATGCCATCTGTAAGAAGAAATGAAGTTGTAAAGCATATGACAACAGGGATGAACCTGGAGGACATTATGTTGAGTGAAGCAGGACAGACACCAAAGGGCAAATACTGTATGATTGCATTACTATGAACCAAATATATTGTGTAACATATTCTATGATTTAAAATAAAATTTACAGGTATCCAGTACATTCAATTGAGAAATGTATGTTTTTATTCAACTGTGTTTTCTTTTAATTGTTTATATTTTCAATTATTAAATGTATAAAATAAAATTTAAAAAATAAATAAAATTAATATGGTGTATTCAGCAAATAAAAATATAATTGAGTGGGATTCATGCCATTTTTATTTTAATCTAAAATCGAGCTGAAAATATTTTTCTGTCCCTGGCACATATTTTAATTTGGTACTCTGCCTCCATGACAATAGAGAAGATAAAATTCCTAATATTTTAGGTATCTATGCTCTTTCTCTGTTACTATGGAAAAATGAGTTATTGCGGAAGATGCATAGTAATAATTGTCCAGTCCTTTTTTCCATATACGGCAAAACATTTTGAAGACTAAATTATATAATAGCAGAGAAATTACAGATATTATTACAACAGGTATTTATTATTAGGAGTATTACAACAGATTTTTGCACCTATTAATTGAGCATAGGAAATTGAAATTTATCCACCAAAGAATATTCTTGCATTTATGTAATCACATATAATCATATAGAAGAGAATAATATTGTTTTAATGACTGAGGGAAAATAGATGTTTTTATATCCAAAATTATTAGCCTATATTTTATTCACATTTGCTGATAATGTGTGTGAGTGTTCATCTTGTCATAGGGTGTTATATCAGTGGGTGGAGACCCACATAATGAGTGGCAAGGTGGTGGACTTCAATCCTGGGGAGGCCTGGTATGTTCTCAAATAGAGGGGCGAGAGTCTCTTGAGAGCATGGGAGGTGCCTAATAGGGGAGGACAGACCAGTGTGTCAAGCCCTCAGTGTTATTGCAAGTAACTATGAATCTTGTCCTTCAAGGAGTGAAGCCTGGTGATTTCCATGGGTCCTGAGAGGAGGGGGAGGCAGGAATAGAATAGATGGAACAGGGGACATTTTGGGGGTGATGGAAGTGTTTTACGTGATCTTGCTATGATGGATACAGGCCATGTCAAATTACATGAAAATTTATAAAAGTGTATGGTCCAAAATGTAAACCATAATGTAACCACTGACCATGGTTAGCAGCTATGTTTCAATATTTCACATCAGTTTTAAGAGCATACCATCCACATATAAAATGTTATTAATAGGGGAAGGGGGAAAAGGGGGAGGATGTTGGGTATTTGGGAGTCCTCTGTATTCTGTACGTGACTTTTCTGTAACCTAAACTTCTTTGAAGACAAAATGAAAAAAGTAAGACACTGGGGGAATAAATGGAAGAAAATGTCACTGTACATACAGGACACAGATCTTACAGTGATGAAAGGCAAAATGTCAAAAAAAAATTTAAATATTTTTTCACTAGTTTCTATTATCCCAAATTTTTAATTAAAAAATTTTTTTTTGTATTTCATTTCTTATTTTTAAAATTATCATTATTATTTAATTTTCTTATTAATTGTATTTGGCTATTTTATTGGATTCATTTTTGAAGAAGTTTTGGATCACAGAAGGGTTACAACTGTGGCAGGGGAGGATCATTGATGCGGGGTGTCAATGATGGGGGATACATGGGAGGAAGCTCACCTGGGCATACATATAAGGCATATAAATGTGTTCATATGTTCATGGGCATTGTCACGGTGGGTGGAGAGTCACACAATAACCGAAGGAATATCAAATTCCCATTCCGGGGAGCTCTGCCACATTCTCTAATGGAACACCAAGAATCCCCCGAGTACAGGGGCAATGACTAGTGAAGGAGGATGGTCCATTGGCAGGCCCTTGAGATTGATGACTGCTTACGAACTTTTACTCTTAAAACGGAAACTTAGCCTAGTATTATAGGGTGCCTAAGAGTTGCCTCCTTGGAGCCTCCTTGTTGCTCAAATGTGGCCTCTTTCTGTGTCAAACTCAGTATATAAATACATTACCTTCCCACCAACGTGGGACATGACCCCCAGGGATGATCCACCCTGGCACTGAGGGATTACCACCAAGTATCAACTAGCAATACAACTGGAAAAAGACTTTGACCAAAAGGGGGAAAAGGTAAAGACAAATGAGTTTATATGGCTAAGAGACTTCAAAGTGAGTAAGGAGGTCATTCCAGAGGTTACGCTTATGCACGTCTCAGCAGAATCTCATTGACTGCCAAAGTAGATACTACCCCAAATAGCCAGGCTCCTGGATAGCTCTGGAGACATCCAAACACTTTAGACAGGGCAGATAGCTCAGGCGTTTGGTGCCTTGCCAGTGGGCCCTACTTTGGAATTTATGCTCCCCAGGGTGACAGACTTGGACTCAGTTGTGGTTTCCATACACATGGCTCTTCTGTTCTTCTATTTGAACCTATGATTAGTACCAGAGTTGGTAGGTGTACACCCAAGAGACTTAAATCTTTGGGCTGTCCATGTGCCAGCTGAGCCCTGAATCTCAACAGAGTTGCAACACCTACTCTCCAGTTCATTGGTCTCACCCAGGACAATTAACAAGGAGGTGATGATGGACAACTACTATACCAAGGAACCAAGAAAGTCTACAACTGCAAACAAGAGATTCCCATTCATTGGCCCTAATGGATCATAGCCCCCTCTCAAATAGAGGTAGAGTGAACATCACCATCCCAGAATCCTCATGATTGGGGGATGAGCTATGGACTAAAGTAGACTTACTGGTATTCTACTACAGACTTATTGTGATTCTAGCAATGGAAGAAATCATATCATTGATGTGGAGGCAGTGGCTGCTGGAGGTTCCAAAGGCAGGGAGGGGGAAAAACAGGTGTAATATGGGGGCATTTTCAGGACATGGGAATTGTCCTGAATGACATTGCAATGACAGATACAAGCCATTATATATTTTGCCATAACCTACAGAATTGGGTGGGAGAGAGTGTAAACTACAATGTAAACTTTAATCCATACTTAGTGGCAATGCTCCAAAATGTGTTCATCAATTGCAATGAATGTACCACACTAATGAAGGATGTTGCTAATGCGGGAAAGTGTGGGAGTTGTGGGGAGCGGGACATATGGGAATCCCCTATATTTTTTATGTAACATTTATGTAACCTAAGTATCTTTTGAAAAAGAAAAAAAAATAAAAGAAAAAAAAATACTGCCCAACTCGTTTTATTAGACAAGCTTTATCTTAATATTATAACTTGGCAAGGATATTACAAGAAACAAAAATTACAAACCAATCTCCCACATGAATAGAAACAAAAATCCTAAACAAAATATTAGCAATTCAAATCCAACAATAATAGGAAGGATCACTAACAGTGGGGTTTATTCCAGAAATGTATGAACGTTTTACCATTCAAACATCAGTCATTGATATTCACACATATAAATGCTCAATAATTTGTTGAATGAACAGTGAACAACGAATGAGTACAGGACATCAATTGAGTACAATGTTCTCAACAACTGACAAGGCTCCACTTCCTCTCATCCATAGCAAATCTCCCAGACTATAGGTAGATATTCACTCTGACACTTAGTGTTGATCCTGTTCTCTCCCAGCCCGCAATGGGTGCAGTGAGGATAAAGACTCTGTCCTCAGGAAAGTGTATAAGTGAGTATGTCAGAGAATATCCCACAGGTACATCCTTCCTTCTCTTAGGTGGAGTCTGGGGTATTTTTTAGAGCCAGGACTATAGGGAATGAACTTTGTCCTGAAGCCAATTAATTAATCTTAGCTTCTTCCTTGGGGGTGGAGTTTCTCTCTGTTCCCCAGGCTCGTTATGAGCTGAGTTGGGTGTCCCAAGACATCTACTCTGTAACTAGAGGTATAAACCTGGCACATGAGCTCGTCGTCATTTTTTAAGAAATAAGAGAAGATCTTGGATAGTTAGATCTCTAAATTTTTATTTGGAGCCATGCAATTGCAGGGACAATATGTGTAGGAGCCTTCCCTAGCCCACCACTTGCTCAAGCACTACCCTAGGACTGGACCTTTGAATACTTCTTGGCTCTGACCTATCTTGGGTAGAGTGGTAGGTGAACTGTGGGGAGCTTTATGAAGGTGGTATGTGCTGAAAGGGTTGAGGGAGGACCTGATGGATGAGGGACCGAAGGTGACCAGGAAGTGGGAGAAGTAGATCTGAATTCAGACTAGATATAGAAAAATCTCCTTGTTGCCAAATGACAAGGGTTGTCAGCATGGGAGACCAGGAAGATCTTAATCCCAGTGTTCTAGGGAAATTTTTCTATCATTTTCTTCCCTTCTTCAGTCTCTGGACTGAGCTCCAAAGCTGTTGGGCAGACCTGTTAATCTCTTGCCACATGGGTGCCCACCTTCTTCTGGTGTCCATGGTTATGTTCCATGCTTTGGCCCATAATGATCTCAGAATATACCTTCCTGTGCTGTGCTATGTCTTCCATTATTGGCATATCTCCATAAGTCTCTAGGTCCTAAGCTTTTCTATCTTCTTCCATGACCTTCTGACTCGGCAAGGCTTTCTCACTGTTGCCAAGAAAAGAGTGAAGATATACACACAGATTGCTCTATACAATGAGTGTGAAACCTATTTCCTTGTCAAAATCACCTGGGGAGCTTTTTAAAAACAAAACATTTTTGACAGGACCCCATCCCAGACCTAGTGAATCAGAAAATCAGGGGTTGGTACAAGGCATATGCATTTCTAACATCTTCCGGGAAATCCCAGAGACATAACCATGACTCAGAATCATGACGATAGGACCCTAAGCTGCCTCTGTGTATCTTACTCTTACTTCTTTCTTTCTCTTCACCAATATCCTCCTGCCATTAACTGTTTCAATATTCTTTATCTCTCTTTGACAGTTTTTCCAGTTTCCATTCTAGGGCATTCTTGAATTCTGAATGTGACATCACAGAAGCCAGAAGCCACATTCTCTAACAAAGCAACCCCAGAAGCTCACAATTTGTGGAGTGAGCACTGTCCCATTTCTTCTTTGTAAATTCCTTAATATGTCTTGAATGCCTGCTCTAGGTGAGGGCATTGTACAAGGTGACTAAATTGTACAATTGTGAAGCAGGCATGCCCCTCCCATCCCTATCCTCATATACCCCACAGTCTACGTAACAGTGGGATGGACAGTTGGGATAAGTCCAGGGAGGCATTTCTGAGGTTCCACATGAGGGGCATTTGACAATGACTTTTAGCTCTGCCACAGTGCCTGTCTGTCACCCCCTTCTCCCTCCTCATTCTTCTTTCTCCCTCTCTTGACTTCCTAATACTTCACTTCACCTCTGTGTAACAAAGAATTTAATTTTGCCCAAAAAGAGATCTGGCCTTTGCTTTTGGCTTCTGGGAGGTAATCTTTAAACCCTTGAAATATCATGACTGATAAGAGTGTCTTTGTTTGCCTAGGGGCTTTGGGTCACACTGGACAGTCTAACAGCATGACTAAGGCCGGGTTGGCCACACCAGACAGTCTTAGGATAGGTACTGGCCACACCAGTAGTGATAATGAGATTTAGGGTGGGGCTTTGAGTCATGTGATATCAGCTTGACTGAAGTGGCTGGAGACTGAGGTCAGCTATGTGGCAGTTTGACCACATAGCCCCAATAAAGACTGTACACCAAGACTCAGATTAGCATGTCTGGTTGGCAATACTGTCCTCTGTGTATTGTCACATACAGATGCTGAGAAAGTATCACTGTCTTGACTCTATGGTGAGAGACAACTGCAAGCTCTGCGTTTGGTGCTTTCTTGGACCCTGCCTTATATGCTTCTTCCCTTGACTAATTTAAATTTATGTCATTTAGCTGTAATAAACTGTAACTGCGAGTATAACAACTTTCAGTGAGTTCTCTTATTCCTTCTAGTAAATTGTCAAATCTAAGGGTGGTATTGGGATCCCTCTGAACTTGCAATTGATGTCAGAAGCGAGAATGTTCTTGTGTTTACTGTTCTGTAACTTCTCAGTTGACTAAGCTTTCAAACCCTTGCTCTTAAATCTATGCCCATCCTTCTTAAAATTTTAATCTACACTTACTCACCTGCCACTTAAAAACTCCTCTTTCTTGCATTTTCTGATCCTTCCTGCCTCTGTGCAACTGCTCCCTCCAGTCTTTCAAGAGAACAAGGATCACATCTTGCTTGGTAACCACTGAGGGCAGCTGAGAGAAAATGGATTTTTACTGAAGGAAGAGAGGGTGGGGCCCTCGTCAGAGAGCTAGGCTCTGTCTTTTAGAAGAAATGGAAGACTATTATTTTCCTTGTATGCTAGATATTGAGGGTCAGGAACCGGGATCTCACTGTATGCTCAACCTTTCCACAACAAGAGCCCAAGATGATAAGTTGTTTTGTTTGTCTGTTGGTTGCTTTGCTTCTCAGGGTTACCATGATGGAACTCTGGAATCACACCTCTGTAACGGACTTCATACTTTCAGGCCTGTTCAGCCACTCACCAGATGACTTCTTCCTCTTTTTTCTTGTCCTTCTGGCCTCCACTGCTGCCCTGGCTGGCAACATCCTCTTCCTCCTCATCATCCAGACCAACACAAACCTGCACACCCCTATGTACTTTTTCCTCAGTCAGCTCTCCATCATGGATTTAACCATCATGTGCACTGTGGTGCCGAAGATGGTAGCCAACTTCCTCCTGGGCCGTAAGCTCATCTCTTGGGGAGGCTGTGGGGCTCAGATCTTCCTAGTGGTCATGGTAGGAGGAGCTGAGTGCTTCCTCTTAGCGGTCATGGCCTATGACCGGTATGTGGCAATATGCTACCCACTGCAGTATCCATTGCTTATGAACTGGAAAGTCTGCTCTCTCATGTCCATAGCATCCTGGATAGGTGGGGTAGCAGACAGTGTGATTGACGTGGGTGTGGTCTTCAACTTCCCTTACTGTGGCTCTCGGGTAGTGGACCACTTCTTCTGTGAGGTCCCTGCACTGCTGCGTCTTTCTTGTGCTGACACCTCGCTCTTTGAACACCTCATCTATGCTTGCTGTGTGGTCATGCTGCTAATGCCTCTTGGAGTCATCGTGGCGTCCTATGCCCGAGTCCTCACAGCTGTGATTAGGATGCCCTCCACTGAGGGGAAACAGAAGGCGCTGACCACTTGCTCCTCCCACCTGGCCGTGGTGGGTCTCTACTATGGGGGAGCCATTTTTAGCTACCTGCAGCCATCCTCATCTAGGACACCAGCTGGAGACCGAACCACCTCCATCTTCTATACTATCCTCACACCAATGTTCAACCCACTCATTTACAGCCTGAGGAACAGAGAGGTAAAAAGGGCACTGAGGAAAATGCTGGGGAGAAGGTGGGTGTAAGCATTCTGATCATACTGGGGCTTCCTCTGCCCTCCCCTATTCTGCCCATTCCTCTGTGAACTCTGAGGCTCTGTATTCTTCCTAACTGGTTGGGGCAAGGCAAAGTAATCTGAAAACCTTTAGGATGCTGTGAAGGAAGATGCCAGGATAACAGTTGGTACTCGGCCAGCTTCACAATGAGTCCTCTCTCCATTGATCACCCCTATTTCCTTGGAATCAAGGCCCATTGTAAATTTTAAAAACCAGCAGATACATTATTTACATTCTCCCTAAGGCTGGTAGGGGTAGCCATTCTGCATTGTGTGTTAAAAGTGAGTGAAGAGGGATATCCAATTCAGAACTCAGCTTGGCTCATTTGGGCACTAAAATATGGGGCAGTGCTGAGGGCCAGAGTCTGAGGTAGGAAATGTGAGACCTTGGGCAGGGTTACATCTCTCTGTCTGGACTTCACTTTATTCATCTGTATGATGATTTGCTACTGGTAAAATAAGTCTAACATTTCCTGGCATTTATAAGCACTCATCAATTTTTTTTTTTTTTTAAGATTTATTTATTTATTTATCCCCCCCGTTGCTGCTTGTGCTTGCTGTGTCCATTCGCTGTGTGTCTTCTCCGTGTCTAGTTATCTCCCCCTTGCTGTGAGGTCCCGCTGCATCAGCCCACCGCGCTGCGCGGGCTGGCCTGCCCTCACAAGGAGGCCCCAGGAAGCGAACCCGGGGCCTCCCATATGGTAAACGGGAGCTCTATCCATTGAGCCACACCCGCTTCCCTCATCAATTATTTTTGAGCCTTATTACTGTCTGTAACACAAATTCCATTTTTATGTATCTTACATTTTTTGCAATTTAAGGAACTTTGTGTCTTCTCATGTATTTTAAATACAAGTATAAAAGTATAAAATCTCAAAGAAAAAGAGGCAGAAAGTTTTTATAGTCTTCCTATCAGCTTAACACCAGTGTATCACTCCATCTGCTCAAGGAGTTTTAGGGGAGCAGACTGAGTCTTTATCACTGAGACCAAAGATGGGAGGAGTTAGAAAGAGACCACCATAGGAACTGATAGAGGTTTCAATATCAGAGACTCTGGAGGGATTTGGGAAATAATCTCTCCCTCTCTTTAAACTTTTTATTGTAGTAACATATATGTAACTCAACATCTCCCATTTTAACCTCTGTACGATTCAGTGGTAGTAATTACATTCACAATATTGTGCTACAATCAACAATATCCATTACCTGCAGTTTTCACTACCTCAAATAGAAACTCTGCACCTATTAAGGAATAACTCCTCCTTTCCCTTCCCAACCCTCATCTCCAATCTGTGATCTACTATTTGTCTCTATGAAATTTGCTTCTTCTAGATATGAGAAATAATCTCTTGATCCTTGTCTTCTACAAAGATCCCCTTGAATATGTTGGACCAAAATTTTCTGCTAGATCGTGCAATTGCACTGCTCCCAAGACTCACACTCATTTCCTGAGAGCCTGTGAGGGTGTCCAGCTCCTTGGAGCAGGGCTGGGGTAAGGGCACACAATGATGAAGGAAAGAGCACACTCCAGCTCTCAGAGAGTTAGAGTCAGGCTGAGGATAGGAAGGAGTGTTTCAGGCAGAGGGCATAGCGGAGCAAAGGCTGAGCACAATGTTCTAGAGCAGAGAGAGCCAGTGAGAGAGTGAAGCAGCATTGACCAGATACGTAATCAGGGGATTGCTGTAAGTTTTAATAGCATCATCCTGGCTGTTGTATGAAAATCCTCTGCAAGAGTCCACACATTGGCTCTTGTAGTAACTGAGATGAAATGATGGCACTTGAACCAGAGTGGAAGTAATGGAGGTGGTGAGAAGTGCTCAGGTTCTGGATACATTTTGAAGGTCAAGCCAACACCGTTTTTCACCTTAAAATTGGGCTAATAATAGTAGTAGTGATAATAACCACTTCACAAGGTTTTAGGGGGGCTAAAATGAGAAAATGCATTTAATCGCTTGCACTGTGCCTGAGCTCTTTGTTAGCTCTTTCCATCAATGGCACATATGCTTCAGTAATCAATGCATTTCTTTAAAAAAAAAATTATACTATACAATTGTACTACGCCATTTAAGGATGCGAAATTTCAAATCATTCTCTTTAACGCCCATGCATTTTTTTTGAGATGAAACATTATAGAACAATTCGCGTGTTCCCCAACATTCATTCTGGAACCTTTCTGGATTCTTTCCCAGCAAGTGAGGCACCGCCCACCCCTCCAGGCCCAACCAGACTTCAGACCACCGTGCCCACCTCCCAGAGGGCCAAGAGTCGCGTAGCCCTCTCCCTACTGTTGGAGGCGCGCAGCGTGGGCCCTGTCCTTTTCCCCCAAGATTTTTCCATTGCTCACGGCCTTAAATCTCCCCGGGGGCATCCGACTGCGCCCTCGGGGGTTCCAGGACAGACGGCGGGCGCTCTGGGACGCGGGCAGGGACCAGAGCTCCGGGGACGCGCAGGGCAGGCGGGCAGAACACAAAGCACGAGCAGGAGGGCGGGTCGCACAGATCCGCCGGTGCGTGGGAGCTGCTGGCGAAACCCGTCTCCCGCGCCTAGGCGTGGCGGAAGGCGGGCAATCTTCTTCAGCAGGAGGCGCCCTGCAAGAATGGGGTGTCCCAGGGGGAAAAGGACCCCGGCAGCAACGGCGGCCTCCTGCCCTCTCCGCCCGAGCACCACCCAGCTGCGGGGGGGTCTTGGGGCTACAACCTTCACCGACCTTGGGTGGAACTGAGGCTGCCGCGTCGCCAAAGGTGGTGGTCCCACAGGCTGAGAGGTTTATTTATGTTTAGGAGATAAGATGGAGATTCAAACGTATCCAGCGGCTTCCAAGTACTAAGTACTGTGGGAAACTCCCTGTATTCCTTGTCTGATGTCACTTCTGTTTTAGCGGGAGAGCGCTGATGATCAGGACAGCGGGAGCCACCGGAAATCGAGTCCGCTTTCCCCTTTTCATTTCCCCTTTGTTTTTCAGGTGAGTCTGGCCCCATTCTCTCCAGTCCGGGTCAGGCTTCAGCATGGAGGGATAAATTTCAGGAGGGCCCGAGGGTGGCGCTAACAGAGTCCTTGGGACAATCCGGGCATCTGAGAGACCTTACCTTCCCCCAGGCCCAGGCTGTACAGGTTTTGTCCATACAAATGTGGTGGTCCCACAGGCTGAGAGGTTTATTTATGTCCTTTGCACAGTGACCTTGTTTTTGCCTGTGCTCAGACAAGATTACAGAATTGTCTTGTTTTGTTAAGTTTTGTTTTGTTTTTCCTCACTTTATTTTGGTTACAGAGTGGCCTTGCTTGTGTTCTGTGAAATTGTTTATATCTAACAAGAGGCCACGTTGTGAGCTGGCTTATAGCCAGCTCTTAGCAAAGCCAAGGCCAGGCTAGTTTAAAGTTGTCATGGGCTGCTTTTCTCTTTCTTAGTATTTTTCAGCATAATTAATGTTAAAATAATTTGCTTACTATTTAGAAAATACACAAACCACCTTATTCACCATACTCAAATAAAGAATAAGGAATTAAGAGTTAAACAAGGTAGAGTGGGTGTAGCTCCGTGGTTGAGCATCCGCTTTGCATGTACCAGGTCCAGGGTTCAATCCCCCAGGTACCTCCTAAAAGGGTCTAGAAGTTATGTGTTCCTCATCAACTGATTAGGGGAAAGATCTTCCTAAATTAAAGAAAAAAAATTGCAAAGATTATACTGAACATAATATCTGTCAAGATATCAATGTATAAAACACATAAATGACAAACTAATAAATATTATCAACTATTGGCCAAAAGACAGAGATTGAATAACATCCCATCCCAATAATATCTAGAGGGCTACCAAATAAAGACATATACTTTCACAGAAACATGGACAAAATCTCTGAACAGGTGATTCATGAAAGAAATAGAAATGGCCAATGAAGATGAAAATAGAGTATGTTCATTGATTTTTTTAAAATAAGAAATACCTTTTCACTTATCAAATTCTTACAGACTGAAAAACTAATTCTACCTAGAGATGGAGAGGGGATGGGAGCTGTCTGCTGTTCTGATGGGATAACAAAAGGACACAACTGCTTTTGGGGTGGGGCCTGAGAGTTGGCATTTCTAACAAGCTCCCAGCAAAGGCTGCTGGTCTCTGGAAATTATGGATGGAAGCAACAAACCACAGGAGTATAAGCAGTACCTGTGACTGTTGCCAACAGAAATCACAGCTCTTTTCATATGAAATGGAAGTTGTTGCAGACACCTTGAAATATTATGTTCATCACTTCTGAAATCACATAATATATTAGACCTGCTGCTTTATCTTGTTATTTAATGTGATAATAAGCATGCATTACCACTTGGTTGAACTGGATAAAATTCCTATTAGACCACTTTCACGTAGAAAAATAGTGACTTCAGATGACCTACCTAATATAACACATTTGCTTTCAATGCTGATAACCATATGTTAATATAATGGCTTTCTTTTGTAATACTATGTATTTTATTTTGTGGCTTTTCTATAGACATTCCCATTGGCTTCAAGCTTCCAAAGGGGTCCACGATACCAAAAGGGTTAAGAGCCCTTGCTTTGGTGGGGTGGCACTCCTCCCTGGCCGCACAATAAAGTCTCCTGCAAACCTTAAGTGCTTTTACCTGGGTCCCAACTTAAGGCTTGCAATTCAGTTGGTCTGGGGTAGGGCTATGGCAACTGTAGAAAACTACCCACATTATTCCCATATGTGTTCAAAGTTTGGGACCATTGCTTGCAATTACCCCTCCTCCCCTTCAAATCCTAGGGCAGAGAGACTAAATTGAGATTACTCAATAATTTAACTAGGAAAGCAACCGAGTGCTGTACAGCCCTCTTTCCCCAGCACACTATCAATAAATTCTAGAAAGGCCCAAACAGACAATCTGGCCTTTGGTCAGTGGATCTCTTCAACTTGACCATGCTTACAAGTTACCCAGGTTATTTGTTGATGGAGTAGATTTGGGGTCTACTTTCAGAGGTTCCGATTTCATTAGTGGAGCAGTGGGTTCAGGAAGTCACTTTTTCAAAATGCTGCTTAGGTGATCTATCCACAGTTGAAAATTTAGGGTCCCTTCTCCAGCCTAGGGGAGGTTATTCTCATTCTTCATGCTTCCTTCCCTCTGTAAAGCCTTCCCCGGATCCTCCCACTTACTTAGCACCTCACATGCCTAGAAGCTCCACTTACCCTACCCTCCATAGCCATGCTGAATCAGCTGTCTCCCAACAACTTTCTGCTGCCTTAGAGAGAAAAGCCCTAATCATCACCAATTCACCACTTTTTAAAAAATTTAATTTCTTAAAAAATTTTTATTGTGGTGACACATATACAATAAAATTTTCCCATTTTAACCATTTTCAAGTAATTGAAATTCAGTAGTAGTTTGTTCACAGTGCTGTGCTACCATCACCACCATCCATGACCAAAACTTTTCCATCATCCCAAACAGAATCTCTGTATCAGTTAAGCAATAACTCCCCATTCCCCAAGTCTACCCCTGGTAAATTGTAATCTACTTTCTGTCTCTGTAAATTTACATATTCTAATTATTTCATATAAGTGCAATCATACAATATATGTCCTTTTGTGTCTGGTTCATTTCACTCAACATGATATCTTCAAGGTTCATCCATGCTGTAGCATGGATCAGAATAATATTCCATTCTAGTAAGAGCTAAGGAAATTGCAAAACCAAATTCTTCTACTCTCTTCCTCACTAATCCACCTGACCAGCTGGCTCTTGGCCTCCAGCCCTTCCCATAGTCCTGTTTAATTACCTCTACCCCAGCCTCTTCCCCAAGACCCAGTGTCTTGCTCTTCTCCTGCTCCCTACATAATTAGCCTTCAATGTCTTTCTCCAATAATTCAGGCTTCATCCTGCATTCTGGTCCACACTATTGATGACCACATTATCGATTACAGTTGTCCGTAGCTCATCTTTGACCCACTTACTACAGAGACTTTTTGCCCCTGCTAACTGTCAGGAACAGTGGGCATCTTCTCCAACTCTCTTGGTCTTGGGACAGAAAAGTCATCAGTGGAAGGGGTAGGGTCCCTTATAATTTATTGAAAACTATTAGCTTCAAACTCATAGTCAGAATCTAGAATATAGTTTACCAGGGCTGAACTGGGGCTAGGGAATGGGGTGTTAATGCTTAAATAGTACAGAATTTCTGTTTGGGTTAATTGCAAAGTTTTGGTAATGGATGGTGGTGATGGTAGCACATTATTGTGAGTGTAATTAACAGCACTGAATTAGATATAATTTTACTAAAATAAAAATTAAAAGAAAAAACATAGGACTCTACAACACAGTGAACGCTATTGTAATTAATAGTACACTTATAAAAAATGTTCTTTCATAAATTATAACAAATATACCACACTAATTTTTTTTACCTTTCCTTTTCTTTTTTTAAATAAAGTTCAAAACAACATTCTAAGCCTCAAGAAGCTCAGGGGCCCCTGTTATTCAGGGCTGGTGGAATGGAGAGCCCCCCACCCCCATCCAATTGCAATAACCTGCTGGGTTCCCCCACAGCCTGGGGTGTGTTAATAATAGGGTGATATACAGGAACTCTGTGTTATACTTTATGCATGATATATCTGTAAACCAACAACTTCTTTTACAAAAAAAGTATTAATAAAACAAGGAAATTTTAAAAAATTATCAGCTTCCACAACAGCTTCTCACACCAACTGCAAAGACTGCAGTAACCCAATCAATTCAATCCTGACTCTACCCAGAATAGGCCAGACCCCACAGGTTAAGGGTAATGCTCTACAAGATTGCCCTTCAAGTACCATGTTCATGTTTAGGGTCCCAGGTCACTGGCACTTCTGACCAACTAGCTACAAATTCAGGGGTCCCCACCACCCTCTCGGGTTTGACAATTCTTCAGAACAACTCACAGAACTTACTGAAAGTGTTATACTTATGATTATAGTTTTATTATTTTT
>JAQZBX010029833.1:0-27106 GCA_029593785.1 Cabassous unicinctus
TTAGAAATACTTTATAAAATTTAAATTTCATTAAGAATCTGTAAACAAATTCAATGCCAGGTATCACAGGAAAGAAACTGCCTTCCTAGACCTCATGGCCTGGTCATCAAAGCAGACTCTGACGGGAGGCAGACTGGTGAGTCTAGAGTAAAGTAAAACCCAAGTGCCATAGGAGTGCAGGAGAGAGAACCACTAATCAAAACTAGTAAAATTTACAAGGCTTCTTGGACTTTTAGGAATGTATGAGATTCCAACAGCCAATATGGGAGGGAAAGAGACTCTAAGTCAAGAGAATGACTGCAGCAAAGTCTCAGGAGAAGGAGAGTTCAGGGACAGGCAAACAGACTGGTGTGGCTAAAATGTACAATCATGGTAGCATATGGTAAAATGGGAAACCAGGCAGGTCTCAAACAGAAATGTGACTAGCAGGGTGAAAGATATTAAAATGCAATGGGAAGTCATTAAGAGTTTTGGAACTGGGGAGAGACATCTGATCTGTTTTAAGGCAATAACTAAAAGCAGTGTGCAGGACAAATCAGAGGGAGAATCACATAAGCAGAGAGATCAATTAGGTTAGCACTGCAGTAAAAAGGTAGCAAGAATCTGATCTGAGAGAGACCACAGAAGTAAAATCGACAGGATGTGATGACTAAGTCGGAGAGAGATGATGAACCTCAAACTCTGAGCCTGAGTCATTGGGAGACAGTATTGCTAATAATATATTAATAAAAGCAAATATTTTTAAAGGGTTTGTTATGTGCCAGGCACCTTGCATATGTTACTATTTAATCAATCCTCATTCTCAACACTGTTTTACAGATGAGAAAACCTAGGCACAAAGAAGTTAAACTGAGAATCAACCCCAGTAGTAGTTCATGCTCGTCACTACTACTTTATACTAACTCAATTAGGGAACATGGAAGAAGTTGGTTTGCTAATGAGGAGGATACATTTTGTGCTCAGACATGTTAAATGTGAGATGTTCGAAAGATGTTAATAAGGCAATGTCTAGCAGGCAGCTTGGGAAAGAGGCAGCAGAAAGAGACAGATTTGTGAATAATTTGTATAAGATTGTTGACACTGTTGAGAGTGGAAAGCTCCTACTGCCCATCTGCTCATTTCCTCACATAGGACAATCAAACTGAAATGGAATTTTGAAAAGACTTAAGAGTTTTTTCCTTTGGGAGGAATGTGAGGGTAGGTGGGATGGAGTCAGATGGATGGCAGCCTTTTCTTAAATGAAAAGCATAACAAATCTACCTGAAAATTATATGAAAATACAGGACAGCCAATGCCCCAAATGAACTATATTTATCTTTACAAGAAAATCATGCTAATTTTTCAGTTGTTGTCACATAAGGCTGAAATTAATATTATCTCTTTCAGACCCAGTCTTTGTTTCTCAGTATCTCTTTTACAGACTTGATGAAAACACACTGAGTGCCTCAGCACCTCTGCATAGATTCTTAAACTCTAGGAGTTCTACCACCCATTCAGTGGTATATATCATACTTTCACCAGGAAAACTTACATGGAACTTGTATATTAGAGCTACTATATCATAAAAATACAGTGTATTTATTTACTGTATTCACTAAATTCAGTGAAGTTAACGCATATGATAAAATTTTCAGTATTGTCAAAGGGACAAAAGTATATTCAATGAATGGGTAAAATAACATATAAGATGGGAAATGGATGTGGCTTAAACGATTGGGCTCCCGTCTACCATATAGGAGGTCCAGGGTTCAATTCCCGGGGCCTCCTGGTAAAAGGCAAGTTGGCCTGTGCGGTGAGCTGGCCCACACGGAATGGTGGCCCACACGGAGTGGTGGTCTGCGCAGGACTGCTGGCCCGTGCAGAGAGCTGGCGCAGCAAGATGATGCAACAAAAATAGACACAGAGGAGAGACAATAAGAGATGCAGCAGACCGGGGAGCTGAGGTGGCACAAGAGATTAAGTGCCTCCCTCCCACTCTGGAAGGTCCCAGGATTGGTTCCTGGTGCTGCCTAAAGAGAAGCCAAGCAGACACAAAAGAACACACAGAGAGCAGACAGTGAGTGCAAAACGAGGTGGAGGGGGGGAATAAATAAATAAAAATAAATCTTTAAAAAAATAATAACATATATGAAAAAATAAATGGGGAAATCACAAATGTATCTTGAATAGGATACAAGAAACTTTAAAGCTACATGAGAAATTTTTAAGAAATTTAAAAGCTACCATAGTGAATTGGTAAAAATCTTCAGAATTGCAAACTCTTAATATCTAACAGAATAGAGACATAACTAAAAATACAGAAGGTGGGGAGCAGATGTGGTTGAGTGCCGAATTCCCGAATACAAGATCCTGGGTTCAATCCCCAGGCCCAGAACCTCAAAAAAAAAAAAAAAATTTATTATAGAATATGATGAACTCTATTCTAAAACTTCCATTAATTTATTCACTCTATAAATTCTGAGTGCCTACCATATAGCAAGCACTGTGTTTTAACTATCAATTTAGGGGAAGTGGACTATTTTTTTGAGAAAAGTAAACACTGACACAAGAAGCAACAGAAACCCTGAATAAGCCAATAACCATTAAACACCGTAGGTATCAAAATCCATTCCCTCCTCATCAAAAATAAACATGGTCATAACATGCATGCGTGCATAGGCACATATTATTAAAGAAGAATTTTTGCTAAATATCCCCCCAAAAAGCAAGCATTTTTAAAATTGTGGTAACATGTATATAAAGACAAATTTTTCTGTTTTAATCCATTTCTAAGCATACACTTCAGTGAATTAAGTGCATTCACAATATTATGCTACCATTACCACCCATTACCTAGACTTTTTCATGACCCCAAACAGAAACTCTGTTTATACTAAAAAATACCTCCCTATCCTCCCCTTCTCCCAGCTCCTGATAACCATGATTTTGTTCTCTGCTTTCGTGAATTTAATTATTCTACATGGTTCATTTAAATGGCATCATACAATGTTATCCTTTTGTGTCTGGCTTATTCCACTTAACATAATGCGTTAAAGGGTCACTCATGTTGTAACTTGTATCAGAACTCCATTCCTTTTTACAGCGGAATAATATTCCATTGCACATATTATGATATATATTTATCCATTCATCTGTCCATGGACACTTGGGTCGTTTCCACTTTTTGGCTATGGGGAATAATACACACTGGTGTTCAAGTATCTGTCTCCTTTCAATTCTTTGGGGTATATATCTAGGAATGGAATTGCTGAGTTATATGGCATTTCTATGCTTAACTTCTTGAGGAACCACCAGACTGTTTTCCATAGCAGCTGTACTATTTTACATTCCCATCAACAATGTACAAAGGCTCCTATTTCTCCACATCCCACCAACACTTTAAAAATAACAGCCATCCTAGTGGTATGTGAAGTGGTATCGCATTGTAATTTTGATTTACTTTTCCCTAATGACTAATTATTTGAGCATGTGTTCGTGTGCTTACTGGCCATTTGTAAATCTTATTTGGATGAAAGTCTCTTCAAGTCTTTTGCCCATTTTTTAAATTGAGTTGTCATCTGTTGTTGAGTTATAGCAGTTCTTTATATATTCTGGATATTAAACCCTTATCGGATAAGGTTTCCAAATATTTTCTCCCATTTTTTAGGTTGTCTTTACTTTCTTTATAATGTCTTTTGATGCACAACAGTTTTTAATTTTGATGAGGTCCAATTTATCTATTTTGTTGTTGATGCTTATGTTTCTGGTGTCATAGCTAAGAATCCATCACTGAATCCAAAGTCATGAAGGTTGTTTCCCATGTTTTCTTCTAAGAGTTTTATGGTTTTAGCTATTGTATTTAGGTCTTTGATATATTTTGAGTTAAATTTTGCATATGGTGTGATGTAGAGATTCAACTTCATTCTTCTGCATGTAGAGATCCAGTTTTCCCGGCACCATTTCTTTCCCCATTGAATGGACTTGGCACCTTTGACAAAAATCAACTGGCCATGGATGTGTGGGTTCACTCCTAGGCTCTCAATTCTATTCCATTGGTCTATATGTTTGTCCTTGTGCCAATATCACAATGTTTTGATTACTATGGTTTGTGGTAGTTTTTGAAATGGAGAAGTATGAGACCTCCACCTCTATTATTACATTATTACAGAAGAATTCTTGATAAATATTCCCTGCAAAAGCTAATATTTATCTTCTACAAACTCTTACTGAATAGAGAGAAAGAACTAACTCTGATTTTAGAATTAAAATTTTAGAATTTTAATTCTAAAATCAGACAAAACCATGAGAAAAAAAATTGTATGTATATTACTAAAATTGATGAAAAAAACCTAAATAATTATTAACAAATAGAATCTAGCAAAGTATTAAATATATATAATTAAAAATTAAGGTTTGTCCCAGGAATGCAAGGATGGTTTAACTTTAGAAATTTATCAACATAATTCACTGCAATAAGAGACTACAGGAGAAAAAACATGATAATTTCATAAAGCCAACCAACTTTTGCCTTCTCCAGTTACCATCTGTGACTGTTTGAACCTGGGCGGACCCCAGATGATGTCCTTAGGGCTAAACTATTCCTATGCATGTAAACCTATTGTAGGTGGAAACTTTTGATTATATAAGGGACTCTGATTAGATTGCATGACCTAGGATGGGCCTTAGTCCTCTTACTGGAGTCCTTTTTAAATGGGAGAAACATGCAGAGACACAGAAAAAACTCCTAGAAGCTGAGAGAGAAGTCCCTGGGAACCAGAAGCTGAAATCAATGGAACACAGAAGCTGAGAAGAGGCCACTGAAGCCATAAGCTGAAAGCAACAAGGCCTAGAGGAGAGGGGAGAGACAAGCAGATGCCGCCATGTACCTACACGTGCTACAGCTCAGGGGAAAAACATCTCCTAATGACCCTTGGACACTTTCATGACCTCAGAACTGTAAGCTTATAAATTAATAAATCCCCATTGTAAAAGCCAGCCCATATCTGGCATATTACCCTGGCAGCCTTTAGCAAACTAAAATACCACCTACTCCAAGCCACAATCATCTCAACTAGATTACTGCATTTTATTCCTATCTGGTCGTCTTGCTCTTCCTGGGTTGTTTGACAATGAGCTAACTAGGACCAGGGGCTGCTGCTCCCCCTGGCAGAAAGGGTTTTCCCTAAATATCTTCCCAATGGCTCGCACAGTCTCTAGGTATGAGGCAGCAGGTATTCTCAGAAACTTCTTTAAACAGCTGGCACCCAAACTCACAGTTTTTACTTCACTATCACACTCACCCCCACAAAAAGAGAGGCAGGAGTGGGGTAGGAGAGGCAGAGAAGAATTTCCCTGGAGTCTAATCTCCGCACATTCAGCTGTACCCCAGCTCAATCACACCTCTCTAAGGGCAACCAAGAGAATGGGGGATCAGTGTACCTGCTCATCTTTCTATCCATGAGTTTCGGCCTGAGAGATGACACTGACATTTTCCTGGGATCCTGTGCAATCAAGTTCTCAAAAGTATTTGCTGAATTAATATGTGCATTAAAAATTTTTCAATAGCCTCTAAATTATGATTTATTTAACACTTTACCCCCTCCATAATTTTACATCAATGAGCAAAAAAATTTTTTTTTCATGTTTTTTCAATTTTTAACAAATAAATTGTATTAATACATATTAATAAAGCAAAAATCCATCCAAAATGTATAAGCAAGGGTATTTGTATACCTTCAATTTTTAAAAATCCAATACTAATGTCCTGCTTACTGTGAACCAGGTACTAAGTGCTTTCTAAATATTAAATTATTTAATGTAATACAACAATCCTATGTGAACCCTTTCAAATGAGAAATCTGAAAAGAGAGGTAACTTATCTAAGGTCATTTAGATAGTAAATGGCAGAAGAGTCAAATCTGGGCAATCCAGCTCTACAGTCTGTACACTTAATCTTATTTTACAATGCTTTAACCTCACTGCTCAATACAACATATTTACTCACATATAAGTGTGCCACTGAATAAAAATGACAAGAGAAACTGTGCTATAAAAGCACTAACTAATTATTTAGGATCTGCAGTAAAAGACCTAATATATAAAACCTTAATATATGATTTTAAAAAATAAAACAGACTAATTCTCCATAGGGGGTCTGCCTATTAATATCCAATCACATAGAGGCCTAATGAGCCCTGCACAAATGTTCATGTCAAGAGAATGAAGCTCATTGCTAACAGAAACAACGATAGAAGATTTTCTTTCCTGAGTGGCTTTTTAATGGTGCTCATTAAAGTTAGAATAGGAGAAAAGGGATCACTATTGTCTGGCTCAACTTTACAGAGAAAATAAAATATTCAACTAATTATTTTAAATGTGAATCATCTGAGAAAAACACCACAAATATAAGAATAAGACAAGTTAAGAAACATTAAAGCTAAATACTTAAACTTGGAATTTTACCATCTAAATATATTTTATTAGACACTAAACAGAATGACTGTTTTGCATGTAAAAGGAGTAGAGGGAGGGCTTAAAGAAAAGGGGGAAGGAAAATACTAATGAAAGCTTTTTAACTAATTTAATACATTGGATTTAAGGTTTCAGGGAAAAAATGTATTTCAAGTTCAATGCATAATAAATAAAAGTTAAAAAAAAAAAAAAAAGAAAAAAAAGTAAGTGGCCAGGATTGATGTTCACAGTGCTTCTAACATTTTCTTACTACTAGGTATCTGTAGCAGACATTTGCTGCTTTGTGTATTTACAGCCTGGCAAGAGAGACATTCTTGTAGCCAGCTTCTGAGTTTGTTCTTTAAGATGTTCTCATTTAAATGCAGTTGTAGACTTCACAAGTATTATGGTTTTAGAGCAAGTCTTGGTTGGCACTAGTAGAGCAAAGTGATTAGAAAAAGCTATTGCACATTCTAGTTGACATTCACTGCTGAATTTTCTGTAATGCTGGTCTTTTGTAAAAGTCATCATTGATTTTTAGGGGGAAGGAAGAGAAGGGTATCTTCATATCCCTGCTCTATCTGCATAATCAAACCTATGTCCTATTAGAAATATTCTAGGTGAAATTCTTTCATGTGAAGACATAATCTTGTGGTAAATCACACTACAGAATATTTTGGTGTTCAAAAATATGTCTATTAAAACATGCTTTAACTTCTCTATGTTTATGTTTCATGATATTTCATCTAATACTTGAAGTATGGTCTCCAAGGGATCATTTCTGTAATCTGGAATGATATAAACAATCACCATTCCGTTACATTCAAACAAACAAACAAACAAACAAACAAAGAAAAGGTAACTGGTAATAAACATTCTAGAGACTATCTTAAACAAAAAGGCTCTAGCACTTATTAGGTATACAAACATGGGTAATTTATGGAAAGCTTATTCTAACTCAAGAGCTGCACTTTCCACATTTGTAAAGTGAACAATACTGTCCTTACATAAAGGCAAAGACTATGTTCATTTTGCTTAATATACAGTGTCTGGCACACAGAAAGGCTCAGTTAGTGTGTGTAGTGAGGTAAGGCGTGAGTGAAGGTGACAGACTGTGTTTTGAACACAGGCACACAGCAAGTACATGATAAATATTAACTGCATCTGAATTTGGAAAAATTTCAAATTAACTTTTAGATTGAGAGATTTCTGATTTCAAGCCAAGATGAAACTACTGAAACCAGATTTCCCTCCCATCTGGAAGAAATAAAAAATAAGACAAAATATATGGAACAAAGGTTTTTAGACATCTGCAGATACAGATAGTTTTAGTTCATCCAATTTGGATGTTTTATTTCTTCTTCTTGCCTACTTGCTGTAGCTGGAACTTCCAGTACAATGTTGAAGAGCAGCAGTAAAAACGGACATCCTTGTCTTATTCCTGATCTTAGCATGAAAACTTTCAGTCTTTTACCATTATGATATATCCATTTCTCTTCCTCTCAGCTTCTTCCTTCCGAGTCTAAGTTACCTCATCTCTCACCTGGCCTACAGCAATAACCCTGTAACCTATCCCTCTACTTCCATCACTGCTATAGCCACAAACCCTTATCCATTTTCCACTAGCAGCCAATACTTTCGCTGCAATACAAATCAGATCGCGTCCTACCTCTGTTTAAAACAGTGGCTTGAAACAGTGGTTTCTCATTGCATCATTTCTCCAGTTGCTCAAACCAGAAACCTATCCAATTCATCAGCAAATCCTTTTATGCTAGCTCTAAATTATATCAAGTTCTGTCCAATTTTCTCCATCTCTGCTATCACATTGGTCCGAGCCGTCATCATCTCTATCCTGGACTGAAAAGAGACAGAAGCATAGCTATGCCTCTTATCCAAATGCACTAAAGGCCTTCCTAATCCAGGTGGGAATCTTTTCCCACCAAGCCCAAACTCATCAACACAACAATGCAAGCTGCCATTACCTACCAAGAATCCATACTTATTTGGCATACTTTTGAAATCTATTTTTAGGGTGCGAGGGAGAGACCAGAGCAGCATAAACACTTGTCTAGTTTGTGAAACACCAGTGTTCTACTGGAGTATACTTTGCAAACTACTGATTTACTGGAATAACTGATGGAAAAAGAGAGAACATAAGGCAGGGGTTCTTAACCTTTTTTGTTCCAGGGACCCCTTTGTCAGTCAGGTGAAAACCACGGACCCCTCACTAAGTCCAGACTATACTGCATATTATTTAAAGATTTATTTATTTTATTTATTTATCTCCCCCCTTGCTGCTTGTGCTGCTGTGTCCATTCGCTGCGTGTCTTCTCTGTGTCTGCTTATCTCCCCCTTGCTGTGAGGTCTTGCCGCATCAGCCCACGGCGCCGCGCAAGCAGGCCTGCCCTCACAAGGAGGCGCCGGGAAGCGAACCCGGGGCCTCTCTTATGGTAAACGGGTGCTCTATCCATTGCGCCACACCCACTTCCTGCCGTGAGGTTGCTGCATCAGCCCACCGCACCGCTCAGGCCGGCATGCCCTCACAAGGAGGCCTCGGGACGCGAACCTGGGCCTCCCACATGGCAAACAGGGGCTCCATCCACTGAGCCACACCTGCTTCCCCTATGCGTATTATTTAATAAAGATATCACACCCACACCAACACATCCCCACAAGAATAATGATTTTTTGATTTTCAATTCAAGCCCTTGTTAAGAATTCCTGACCTAAGGTTATAGGCTTCATGAGAGAAAGGACTGTGTTCGTCCTATTCAGTGCTCCATCACTGCTCCTAGATCATTACCTGCCACACAAAAGATACTCATTACAATTTTTTTTATTTTATTTTATAATAAATGGTTAGCACAAGAGTTATTTCTGGATTATTACAAGCTGAATAAAACCAAATCTTGGTCACTTCAGTTAAACTATCTCCAAAAGGGAAGAACAATTATAACAGAAAAGCTTATTTCCAAAATGGGTATCAAAGCACAGTAACATTTTAAAATTAACTAGACTGTATAAACCCATTCAGTTTTCACTGTAACTTCCTGAACACACAGGAAAACAGGTGCAAAACGAGAGTTAAAGATCAAAAGGCAAGAAAATGGCTTGTGGTTTTTGCCCAATTCATTTTTTATATGGTCTAAGAAAAATGAGGGCAAATTTCATTTTTAGAACTTAATTGATCTAATACCCTCTCTAAAATAAAGTCAGGAAGCAACTATATTATATACTGAGACACTTTTGTATATGTATACAGCAATAATTCTTCTAGAGAATATTTAAGGGATTGCTTCCCCAGCACCCACCTGGGAACAACTTTTCTTAGACATATGGCTTTGGGGAACAGGTATGTTTCCCAAACCACAGCTGGTTAGTCTAGAGGTAGGCATCTGGACTAGCCCATGCTGGACTAATCATAGCACTTAGCTTCAAGCTCTTTCCAGAGTTGACTGGTCCAGGGATAATCAAGTGATCTACACCAAGCCAGAGCCAGACCCTCTGCTGTAGTAGAAGTGCTTAAGATGTAAAATTTTGATGTTACAGAGGCCAAATTTTCCTGCACTTGGACATTAATCTGCATTGAGAGAATGAAAGTAATGCCAGGAGCATCAGAGATAAGACTCTTAATCTGAGTTCTAGCAGATTAAAATACCAGCATTTTTAACCCTGGTTTCAGTTGTTCCTGGGGCTTAATTGTTATCTTGCCCTTACTGCAACTTGGATATTAACTTTTTCTAGTATTCTAAAAATTCACAAAGTTCTACTTTGGCTTAAGCTAGTCAAGCTAATTTCCTGTTTATAATCAAGATTCTTTTTCATATACTTTATTTAAATAGGACTCAGCTATTCTGTGACCTCATCTATCCTGAATAAAAAAATCAGGAACTAAGCATAAAAGCCTCTAACACCCTTTCATGATAAAAACCCTCAAAAACTAGAAATAGAAGGGCTCTTCATCAATTTGATAAAATCATCTACAAATATCCCATAGCTAACATGATACTTGATGGTAAAATACTGAAAGCTTTCCTCCTAAGATCAGGAACAAGACAAGGATGCCTGCTCTAGCTACTTCTATTCAACACTGTCCTGGGGGTTAGAGCCAGGGCAATTAAGCAAGAAAAAGAAATAAAAGGTATCCAGATTAGAAAGAAGGAAGTAAAACTACCTCTATTTGCAGATGACATAATCTTGTATATAAAAAATCCTAAGTAATCAAAAGAAGTGTAAGACTTGAGGGAAAGTCTTCATTACCTTGGATTATGTAATGGATTCTGTGACATAACACCAAAAATCTAAGCAACCACAGAAAAAATACTGGACTTCATCAAAATAAAAAACCTTTGTGCCCCAATGTCTCATAATTTTGTTTTCACCTCTGGGTCCCCATCTTCAGTTTTAATAGTCTCCTAAATAATGACCGGTCTCACACTAACCACAGGATCAGTCTTTGTGGCCTGATTGTGGGTAATCCTCATTCCATAGTGAGAACAGATGTAAGAAGCTATGAGCCAGGGGAGTGTATGCCGGGCAGTGGAAGCCCCAAACTCACTGATCTCAAGATGAAACCAGCTAGCCAACTCCCTGGAATTCGTGAGGAGTTTCTCAAAGTCCCATTTATTGCCACCCTTCCTCCAGAGGATGTAGACAGCATGCCCTGGACACCACCTGAAGGTCATTACCTCTAACCAGGATGGTAGGGCAGGGGCAAACCTTCAAGTTATCCCACAAAGCCATCAGTCCTGTTTTGCTCAAGATACCCACATAAAAAAAGGTGTGCAATAACAATGAAAATAATGGCCAAAAGTCAACTGGCTCCATTCCATACTTCACAAGGCACTATGTTTACAGCCCCAAAATCAGTGTACCAAGTTGCTCGCTCTTTGGTGCACTGTGGAAACACAAGCTCAGGCGCAACAAAAACTTTTAATAAATGCTTTTTTACTTCACACCACAGATCCAAAAGAGCAAGGAAAAAGATTCCAGCATAACCAGTCTCCCAGGGAGGCCAATTGCTTGAGCTATGGTTGTAGATGGCTACACTGCATGCCACACTTATCTTCAGAGGAGAGACTCCATGCTGTTGAGTATTTATACACCCCAGTGAAAGAGGCCAATCGATCTTATCACCTCTGTTCTTACTTCACAGTCTGGAAAGTACACTGAAAAGATGGCCTTATGATAAATCATGGCCACCTTGCTTTATTACCAGTAGGCCCAATTAAAAGCAAGTAAAGACAGCCATTGTTCCACTCAAGGACTTGAAGGAATTAAAAGGAGTATTATGGTACCAGCAGCTCAGGTGGCAGGAGGAGCGATAGCGGCCAGCAGCACAGCAGAAGGCTCTCGGCGCGCCGTGTCCCACAGCACCACCAAGATGCCCAAGGGGAAGGTCAGCTTGGCCGAAGCAGCAGGGAAGGAGGAGCCCAAGAGGAGGTCGGCGAGGCTATCCGCTAAACCCACTCCTGTGAAAGTGGAAGCGAAGCCAAAAAAGGCAGCGGGAAAGGATAAGCCTTCAGACAAAAAAGTGCAACCAAAAGGAAAAAGGGGAGTAAAGAGAAAACAAGCTGAAGCAGCAAACCAAGAAACTAAAGATTTACCTGCAGAAAATGGAGAAACTAAAAATAAGAAGTCCAGCCTCTGATGAAGCAGGAGAGAAAGCCAAGTCTGGTTAATACCGTATACCATGTCTTCTCAGTGGTCCCTGTTTCTCCTTTCTTGTACAATCCAGTAGAATATCTTTATCAGCTATTTTGTAAATGCAAGTTTTTTAGTAGCTCTAGAAGAAACATTTTTAAGAAGGTGATGGAATCCCACCTCATCCCATTTTTTTAAGTGTAAATGCTTTTTTTTTTTTTAAGAGGGGAAATCATTTGCTGGTTGTTTATTTTCTGGTACAACCAGAAAATAGTGGGATATTGAATTATGGGAGGCTTTGACTGTCTTGGGTGTCAACGTAACATTCCACTGGGGGCTGGCAGTTTTCATACCTAAAATACAGGACATACTAAATGGTGGTTTGGAATCACAGTAGTGCATTTAATATGTGTTGAACATTTTAAATTACTCCTATTCCCATGTTTTTTAGTAGAGTTTTCTTAAAACTACTCCCTGATCTTGGCTCTCCCTGTCAGAACTCTGCAACATCCTTGGTCGTGGTCGTCCAGTTTTTCTAATAACTTTGTTATGTGCTATAAAAGATTGGAAATGTGAGTATGCAGTGTGTATGGAATTAAATTGTGAATTAGTGGGACTTAAAGATGTAACAGTTTACCAACATTTGAAGATATTGGCACTTGATATCCTCTTAAGGAAAACTTGCCTCCAAATTTTAAGCTGGAAAGTCACTGGAATAACTTTAGAAAAACAACTACATGACTTTTTAGATTTTCAGTACGTACATTAAGAATTGTGTACAAATTGTTCATAACGTCTGCGTTGATCTTCAAAACAACCAATAAAATCTCAATAATAAAAGAAAAAAAAAAGGAGTATTATTATCACAAATGAAGGATGGAATGTTTACATAGGTCTCCTTTCATGTGAGGAGATCATGCAACCTTGGGGTTTACACTTGAAGAATGAGGAGACAACCATGCAAAGTGCTAAGGAAAGAAAATTCCTTGAAGCAGTTACAGGAAGGGCAAATACCTAGAAGGGTGAAAGCAGTTCCCCATTTCAAGGAAAAAAAGAGTGGAGAAAAGTGACTGGGGATGCAATCTAAGGTGGATCTCTTGTAGACAGTACATAGTTGGATCTTGAAATGCCTTTCAATCTGATGATCTTAACTTTGATTTAGGCAATTCACATTTAATGACATTATTGGTATGTCTGGATTTACATATCCCACATTGCTAGTTAGTTTCTATGTCTCTTCTCGTTTATTCTTCGGTTCCTCTTATTCAGTTCCTCTTGACTGTCTTCATTGGTGTAAGTTATTTTTAGTGTACCATTTAAATTGCTTACTTTTAAATTTTCTTTAGTTATTCTTTAGGGATTCTAATTGAAAGTTTGGAATATATATTCTTTTACGACAATCTACTTCAGATCAATGCTAATTTGATTCCAGAAACATAAAAAAACTTTGCTCCAATGTACCTCCATTTCTTCCCAGTTTTCTTTATGCTATTGTGATATATATATTTATATGTTATAAATGCATCATGTAATGTTACAATTATTGGTTTATACAATTTTATATCTTTTAAAGAAGTTAAGACAAGAAATGAGAAAATGTATACATATAGAGCCTTTTATATTATTAACCCACATATTTATCATTTCTGGTGCTCTTCACTGTTCCCCTATGGAGTAATTTCTTTTCAGTCTGAAGTAATTCCTTTCAGATTTCTTGTAAGGTATGTATGGTAGACTGAATTATTCATACCCATAACTGCCAAGTTCTTATTCTTAATCCATGTTCCTCTGGGTGTGAGCCTATTTGTAAATATGACCCTTTGAAGATGTATTGCCAGGTGGACACATTTGAGAATAGGATTTTCTAGGTTCCTTTTTAGGTGTGACCCAAATGAATCAGGGTGTCCTTAATCCTTATTACTGGGTCCTTTATAAGCAGAATTATGTTGGCCAATATCAGCAGAAGAAAGTCACATGCAGAGATCTAGGACAGGACCACTTGATAAAGGACTGACATATCACCAGAATGAATGACTCCAGGAGAAAGCATAGCCTTGCTAACATCTTGATTTTGGACAGCAAGTCTCGACATTGTGAGGCAATAATTCTCATTTAAATTAACCACTGTGTGGTATTTCTCATAGGATCCTTGCAAATCAAGAGAGCATATTTGTTAGCAATACATTCTCTTATTCTTTGTTTAAAAAAAAACAAAAAACTTTTGTGCTTCAAAGGACACTGTCAAGTGAAAAGACAACCTACAGAACGAGAGAAAATGTTTGCAAATTATGTCTGATAAGAGTCTAGTATCCAAAACATGTAAAGAACTCTTAGAATTCAACAATAAAAAAGATAAATAACCCAATTTTAAAATGGGCCAATGATTTGAGGAGTTTTTTCTCCAAATATATACAAATGGCCAGTAAACACATAAAAAGATGCTTACATCATTAGTCATTAGGGAAATGCATATCAAAACCACAATGACAGGAAAAGGGAGCTGGCATATTTGATTCTGCAATGTGAGAGAGAGAAGATTGCAAAAAAACAGAAGCCCCCAAAAGGCTCAAAGAGGCTGGGTCCAGAGAGCAGCTCCAGAGGAGACGATGAGCCCAGAGAAGAAGGCTGAGACCTCAGCAGAGATCGGCAGCCACCTTGCTTTGCCATGTGCCCAGACAACAGAATCAAGAGCAGCTGACTTTGCACTGTGACAGGGAATATTCCCTGGGAGTCCAAGGGTCCCCATGGCACCATGGCTGAATCTGCCAAGCCCATCCTCTATTCCTATCACCGAAGCTCCTGGTCATGGAGAGTTCAAACCGCTCTGGCCTTGAAAGGGATCGACTATGAGACGATGCCCATCAATCTGATAAAGGATGGGGGGCAGCAGTTCTCTAAAGAATTCCAGGCACTGAATCCCATGAGGCAGGTGCCGGCCCTGAAGATCGATGGAATCACCACTGGCCTGGCACTGGCTATCACTGAGTACCTGGAGGAGACTCAGCCCACTCTGCCCCTTCTGCCTCAGGACCCGAAGAAGAGGGCCAGCGTGCACATGATTTCCAGCCTCTTCGCTGGTGACATCCAGCCCCTATAGAACCTGTCTGTCCTGAAGCAAGTGAGTCAGGACAAACAGCTGACCTGGGCCCAGAATGTCATCAGTTCTGGCTTTAACACTCTAGAGTCTGCTCTAGAGCAGATCCTGCGGAGCACAGCAGGGAAGTACTATGTGGAAGATGAGGTTTCGATGGCTGATTTGTGTCTAGTCCCTCAGGTGGCCAATGCCAAAAGGTTCAAGACAGATCTCACTCCCTACCAAACCATCGGCCTCATCAACAAGACACTGTTGGCCTTGGAGGCCTTCCAACTGTCTCACCCTTGCCAGATACACCCCCCACCCCCGAGTTAAGGGTCTAGCTCCCAAACCCTGTCCCACTGGTTATAGGATAGGGGAGGGGGCAAGAGCAGAAGCTAGGTAGGCTGAACAGGTCAGGAATTGAGCACCCTAGCTGGCCAATTGCAAGAGACTTGAACTCTAGCCATGAACCTGCCTCCCCCTGAACCTCTTTCTACCTTAGTTCCCTCACCTGTCAAAGGTGGCATGGGGGAAGGAGGTGCCAGAAAGGGAAGGGCAAGAACAATACCTACAATCTAGATCATGGGGCTGTCATGAAAATAAAATGAGAATGTAGATTAAAAAAAAAAAAAGAAACCACAATGAGATACCACTTCACACCCACTAGGATGGTTCTAATTAAAAAGACAGACAATAAATAGTGTTGGGGGAAGTGGATGTGGCTCAGGCAACTGGGCTCCCGCCTACCACATGGGAGGTCACTGGTTCGATTCCCGGTGTCTCCTAAAGAAGACAGCTGGCGCGACAGGCAGGCGCAGCAAGCTGACACAACAAGAGACACAAGAAGAAAAGAACAAAATGGGAGACACAACAAAGCAGGAAGCAGAAGTTCTCAGTACCTTCTAAAGAAGACAGCGAGCTGACGCAATGGGCAGGTGCAGACGTGGGGAGAAAGAACAGAAAGAGAGACACAACAAAGCAGGGAGTGGAGGTGGCTCAAACAATCAGAAACCTCCCTCCCATATCAGAGGTCTTGGGTTCAGCTCCCAGTGCCTCCTAAAGAAACAAGGAAGACAATAGACTCAGCAAGTGAAAAACAACAAGGGGGTGGGGAGAAATAAACAAATAAAATAAAACTTTAAAAAAAAAAATAAATAAAAATAAATAAATAGTGTTGGCAAGATTGAGGAAAACTTGGAACCCTCCCATACTGCTGGTGGGAATGTAAAATGGTACAGTTTAGTGGTTCCTCAAATAAACCCTGTGACCCAGCAATTCCACTCCTAGGTATTTATCCAAAAGAAGTGAAAACATAGGTCTACACAAAAACTTGTCCAAGATGTTCATAGCAGCATTATCCATTATAGCAAAAAAAATGGAAGCAACTCAAATGTCTACCAACTGATGAATAGATAAACAAAATGCAGTATAACTATAAAATGGAATATTATACAGCCATAAAAAGGAACCAGATTCTGATACATGCTACAACATGGAAAACTGTGAAAACATGCTAAGTGAAAGAAGCCAGACACAAAAGACTCATGTCATATGATTCCATTTATATGAAATGTCCAGAACAGGGAAATCCATACAGATAGACAATAGATCAATGAGAGCCAAGTGCTGGGGAGGAGGGAGAAATAGGGAGTGAATGCTATTGGCTATGATGTTTCTTTTAGGGGTGATTAAAATGTTCTGCAATCATATAGTGGCAACAAGTTCACAATCTTGTGAATATAATAAAAACCACTGAATTGTATACTTTAAAATGGTGAATTTTATATTATATGACTTATATCTCCATTTTAAAAGTTGAATAGGAAAAAAAAAAGGGTTCTAAGGAACCAAAACACAGATTACAAAGATCACACACTAAAGCCTATATAGCTTATCCTAAAACAAACCAAAAACCTGATTTTCACCTGAAATTTACTCTCACTTAACATGTAATTTGTAAAAACATAATTGTATGGATTCAAAACTCATAGCAGATTAAAAGCTTCATATTGGGGGGAATAAAATTGGTACAGATAGGCAAACCGACAGTAAGGTAGGAAAAAGGCAAAAGAACTTGTGAGCATAGGCTGAAGCCACAGACTAAGGGCAAACTGGTTTAGATACTTCATTAAGTCCTGGCAGCACTGATAAGTAAGACTTACACAGTAATTTATGTTAATGTTAATAGTAATAAAATAATGATAATAAGAGCTAACCCACCTTATCACTTCCCATGTACCAAGCATTGTTCTAAGTACTGAACATTTCCAGAGCTTTCCCCGTTCTTCTGACTTCTGACCTCTAAGACATCTCTCAGTTTCTTTCTTCCATAATTTCCTCTGCCCTCTGCCAGTACCTTAAGAGTGTGAGCAGCCTGGTCCCTTGGCTCCCAGGGCAGTCACCCGCTATACACTCCTCCTCTCATTCCAACAGTGGATTTACCTATGAGGAATGTTACAGATGCATAGTGTGTGTGCACATGTGAGCATAATTTTTAAAAATATATGATGGGAAGTTCACCTCTTATCAGCTCACTTGTAACTAAATTACTATTTAATAACTCCCAATAACTCTACAAGGAAAGTACTACTATTATCTCATTTTACAGATGAGAAAACTGAGGGATCACATAACTAGTATGTGAAAAAGTTAAGATTCAAACCCAGGCAATTAGCTTCAAATCCCACTATACCGCCTCTCAACGATGACTTACCAGTCATTAAAAATTGTTCGACCATGTTTGTTCAAAATGTTCTAAAAAGACAGGAAAATCTACCATTTTTACTTCACTATGAAAAAGTTCTTTAAAAATTGATACTATAGAAGCCTATTATCTATAGGAAAAAGTCCAGAGGTCAAAGAACAGCCTTTTACAATGTGACTCCACCCTGTATTTCTAGCTTATCCACCTCCCCCAATTCTAGCCAAACCAGATTTCTCATATTCCTGAAACATACAAGGCCTATATTTTCATGCCACTTTAAAGACCTTTTCCTAGGGAGCGGATGTAGCTCAGTGGTCAAGTGCCTGCTTCCCATGTACGAGGTCCTGGGTTCAACCCCTGGTACCTCTTAAAAAAATTTTTTTTTAATTAAAAAAGACCTTTTCCTGACTTATCTTCCTAGATAACTTCTATTTCTCCTTCAAGTTCCAGTTCAAATAACTTTCCCTGTGCCACCTTATGCAAAACTGAGTTCACACAGCATTTTGTAACATATCCCTATGAAAGCATTTATCATACCATAATTGAATGCTTAATTTTCCTTTTCTTCTCTTAGAATTAGATAAAACCTAGTTCATAGTAGATAGCAAATAAATTTTAAGTGTTGCTACCAAATAAATTAAATTTCCTTTTTAAAAACTCAGTAATACAAGATACCACCCCAATCAAGATGGCGGCATTAGAAGCTTCAGAAGTCCGTCCCCCAACACAAGCTTTGAGCAATCAGTAAGAACTGGCAGAAACATCTTTCTCAAGGCTCAAGAAAGGGGGCTGGGAGGTAGGTGTAGCTCAGTGGTTGAGCGCCTGCATCACGTGTAGGAGGTCCCAGGTTCAATCCCTGGTATCTTCTTTAAAAAACAACAACAACAACAATTAAAGGACTACAGTAACAGGGCAAGCACCAAAATCAATAAATAAGGCTACTTTAAAGTAGCAGGATCTTGTGGCACCCTGGCTAACCTCTCCCCATCCCTATTGCAGAGCTAGCCCAAGCTCCCAGAACCCTGATCCTGGTTCTGGAGGGAGCAGAGAAACCCTCATGCACACGTTGGGAGCATGCATGTCTGACCCAATCTGTCTGGTGGTGGCCTGAGGGACTCGCCATTCCAGAACCTGCCCTGTGTGTAGAAGGTGGCACACAGAGTACTCCCACAGAACACTATGGGAGAGCAGTGAAGTGGCTGTCTGGAGCAAGGGATGGCTGGCCATAAGACATGGCATGAGGAAACGGTTTCCTAAAGAAGAGGGGACATTTGTGTCTGTGTAAACAGGAGAATTCCTAGAGCCACACACGCATGCCTAAGACAAGACACATGCACAGAAAGGATGAGAGAGATCCCTACACTTTAGCCTGGAGCTATTCCTAAATTCTTCACATGGATAAGTCCAGTAGGAGAGCACTCAGACGGGTCAATCTGCCTAGGAAAGATTTTTTTTTTCCCTTTTTTTTTTTTTTCCATTCAAAGAAAGCTCTGTTATCACATTAACTGGATACAAGCTTAAGGAACAGACACCTCACAGAGTCTAAGTTTCAGCAATAAAACATTAAAATATCAAAATGTCCCAGTTTCAACAAAAAATTACAAAACACATAAAGAAACAGGAAATTATTCCTTGTTTTTTCTTTCACCAGGCAAAGGAGAAGATTAAAGCATTAGAAACCATCAATGAGGAGGACCAGACCTGGGGCATACCAAAGACTTTTAAAAAATGGTCTTAAATATGCTCAAAAACCTAAAGGAAAACATGAACAAAGAACTAAAGGAAATCAGGAAAATGAACACAAAGAGAATACCAATAGAGAGATGGAAATTATGAAAAGGAACCAAAAAGAGCTGAAGACTACAGTAGCATAAGTTAAAAAATTCCCTAGAAGAGTTCAACAGCAGATTGGAGCTGCCTGAAGATCAGTGAATCTTGTGAACTTAAAAGAAAAGACAATTGAAATCATCCAGTCTGAGAAGCAAAAAGAAGAAAGAATGACAAAAGTGAACAGACCCTGAAGAGCCTGTGAGACACCATCAGGCACACCAATACACACATTGTGGCAGTCCCAGAAAGAGAAGAGAGAAAGGGGCAGAGAGAATATTCAAAGAAATGATGGAGGAAAATTTCCCAAATTCAACAAAAGACATGAATATATATACCCAAGACACTCAATGAACTCCAAACAGGATAAACCCAAATAGATCCATATCGCATCATGTTGTAATCAAACTGTAAATACCAAAGCTAAAGAGAGAATTCTAAAAGTCTTAAGAGATAAGCAACGTGTCATATACAAGAGAGCATTTAAGATTAAGTGCCCGTTTCTCACTGGAAACCATGGAGCCAAGAAGGCAGTGGGAAGACATATTGCAAGTGCTGAAAGCAAAAACTTGCCAGCCAAGAATTCTATATCCAGCAAAATTGTCTTTCAAAAATGGGGGGTGGGGGGTGGATTAAGACATTCTCAGATAAATAAAAACTGAGGGACTTAGTAACCAAGAGACCGGCCCTATAAGAAAGGCTAAAGAAAGTTCTGCAGGTTAAATGGAAAGGATACTAGACAAGTGACCAAAGCTACATGAAAAAACACAGATCTCCAGGAAAGATAATGACGTTGGTAAATATAAACACCTATATCCTTGTATTTTTTATTTGCAATTCCATTTTTGACTTCCTAAAGAATTGAAAAGGTGAATGCACAAAATGTAATGAGAAATTAGTGGTTTTGGCCTCACTAAAATGGCTGTATCCATAGGATATTAAAGCCAGCCATATCCTCATTTCTGGTGATGGCCTAGTGACCCTCTCTGGCTTGTCCCACCCACACAGTTTGGTTAAACATGGACAGAGGCATAGGGCTGTGTACGATTTCCCAAAGTTCAGCACATCACTGCAGCTGTGGCCGAGTCTAGAACTTCCGAGAAAAAGCCATTAGCAATCAGATTATTGTCTCATGTATTCTTCAAACAGATGAAAGGACAAAACCAGGATCCAATACTTTCACTGCTGCCCCCTGCTTATAACAAGCCACGAATAGCAGTGCCTCCATTGTTACCTTGAACTGAGCTGGAATGTACTTTTCCTGATGAATAAGACTCAGACTGGGAATTTAGGACTGCCAAATTATTTTATTCCCTATGTGCTTGATATTTTCTCCTTGCTGCATTTTCTTCTTTATTACTAGGTACAAATACCAGAATTATTCTTGAAAATATAGTTGGCGCACTAGAGACTTTGTCACTTTAAACCACTCTGTTCAAAGGGGCATGCTTACAGCTCCCCCTTCATTTAGCTCAGAGTGCTATCATAACTCTGGGGGAACTTCAGAATTATTAATATAGCTAAATTTAATGTCTCCTATTCTTGAAAAATTTCCCCAAGCTGTGACTAATCCCTTTTGATCTCTCAAAATAATTTTTGAACCAGTTAATTTCTTCAGCATTTTGCTCTTAGGGGAAATGAGGCCTCAGGATAGTGCTTCCAAGCACATCTTTTTTGTCTGTTTGTTTGAAAACTGACTGACTGTATTCAGATACAGTAAGGAAAGGGGGGAAGGAGGCGAGAATGAGGAGACAATTTCAACATCTTGGTACACCCATCCATAATTGTGCCCACCTGTGCATAAGGTGGGCAGGAGCTTGTTGTGTCTGAGAAACCATCAGCAGTCCAGTGTAGCTAGGAGGGTAGCAATAAAAGGGGAGGCTGAAAAGATATGTTAGAGAGGGAGGCAAGTGCCAGGAAATTTAGGGCCTTGTAGGGAATTTGAATTTTTGTTCAAAATATAAAGTGGAGGGAAAAGCTCAGCCCAAACCCTTCCTCTTCCAGGGAGCCTCCCTGATTAAACAGGACAAGAAAAGAATATGCCTTTCCCAGTTTGAATGCATCTCCACACAGCAGCTATTCACTTCAAACACCTTGGCCGCAGCTGCCAACAAACAGCATTAATGAACATCGAAAAGGTCTTCCTTTTATTAAAGACATAGTCCAGTAAAGGAAGCAGAGACAAAGATGAGACAAAGTGACTTAACCACCCAGGTCACAGGGGCAGTGGTCAGGCTGGTGTGAGGACTCTTACCCCTCTCTCATCCCAATAATCTATATTTTTGTCAGAGCTGGAAAGTCAGAGCATTGCCGGTAGGGAGACAGGCCATCACAGAGGCTGGTTTCTTGTTGCCTTTGTTTAAGCAAGCTTTGTGGGTCCTGTTTCCACCCACAAACCTTTTCATCACCCCTCATCCCTACATTTAATTGCACACATCTAAGTCAGAACTATAAGCCTTTATTACAAATGGACTTAAAGCTAGAGATCCCCCAACCTCTTCCAATCTTCTCTACCCTCTTCCTTCCCAACAAGTCCCTCCAGGTCATCAGGCCATTATGAAAGAGGAATCTGGGGAAAATGGAAAGGGCCAATGCTTTCTCCAATGTCTGCTGACCTGGGCTCCCCTGGCAGGGGCCTCTTAGCTCCAGATGAGTCTTTTGGCAGAAAGGGTGAGATATTTAGCTCTCATCTTCAAGGTCTTCCATGTCTACATCCTGGGGGGCTTTCGTCTTCTTTTGGCGTTTGGGCTGTGGTTCGCTAGTCCTGGCTGGCTTTGGGGGAGCTTCCATTTCCATGGCTGTTTTCTCCTTCTGGGCAAGCCCGATCTGCTGGAGGAGTTTTCTGTGCTTCTTCCTGGACAGAGTAATGCTGGCGCAAGCACTGGACGCCCGCTTCTTGAGGTGGTGCCGCGTGATCAACCCTTCATTTATCACAGCTCCGACCACCCGGTACCTTCGCCGCCGCTCCCAGTTCAAAACCTGCCGTCACTTGAACAGTTTCTTCTTCAGCTCCGTGCAAGGCCAGGTGACCTTCCCTCCGGGAGTCTCCATAGTTGGAGCACATCTTTTTTTACCCCAGATTCTCTAGCCCTTTTCAAAAATCAGCTATTATTAGACCAGCAGGCTAGTTTATCCTGGTTTGGTAGAAGAGAAAATATTTATATTTTCTTATTTTCTACTGTTAGTACTCATGGTAACATGAAACTAAGCCTTGGTCACATTCAATGATTCACTTGAAATACATAGGGAAGTTGTAATTTGCTTTTTTTATTTTTTTAAAGATTTATTTTATTTATCACCCCCCACCCATTGTTTGGGCTCGCTGTCCGCTTTCTGTGTCCATTCATTGTGCGCTCTCTATGTCTGCTCATCTTCTCTTTAGGAGGCACATGGGAACCAAACCTGGGACCTCCCATGTGGGAGAGAGGCTCTCAATCACCTGAGCCACCTCAGCTCCCTGATTTGTTGTGTTTCCCATTGTCTTTCTTCTTTGTGTCTCCTTTATGGGTCAGCTCACCACGCCTGCCCATCACGCCAGCTTACTGTCTTGCTCGGCTTCTCCAGGAAGCACCGGGAACCAAACCTAGGACCTCCCATGTGGTAAGTGGGAGCTCAATTGCTTGAGCCACATCCACTTCCCATAATTTGTTTTTTTTAAAGGATTAAAGTAGCACCCTGTGGTCAATAAAGATTTATTGAATTTAAATAGAAAACAGTAATATGGCAGTTGGAGGGTGCAGAATTTTTTTTCTGTAAAGATCCAAATAGTAACAATTATAAAAATGTACTTTCATCAACAAGTGTACCACACCAACGCAAGATATTAATAATAAGATGGTATATGGGAATCCTGTACTTTATGCATGATTGTTCTGTAAACCTACAATTTCTCTAATAAAAAAAATTTTTTTAAATCCAAATAGTAAATATTTTAGACTTTGTGGGCTAACAGCCAAAATTGAGGATATTACATAGGACATATGACAAGAGAGAAAACAAATTTCCACAAAATTTTTCTTGACGAAATTTTAAAAATATAATAATACAACTGTTTATAATATAGGTCTACTAACAAGAAGAGAATTCTTTTTTTGTGAAGGGATAACATTTTGTTCAATTGGATTCAAAGTTAGTATTTCCTATCATCAAAAGAGATTGAAAATGTTCATTTGCTACTACTGATTGCTAATGAAATTTTATGTATTTCATCTTTGAATATGTCTTTTCACACAGATAAACATTGCCAAATACTGATATCAATCCACAAGCATATGGTTTTAATTAAGTATATTCATAACTTGGAAGGCATATATAGAATTCTATTGATTCTTCTCTTTATATTTGCCTTTTAACGTTATCACATTACAGATTAATGACCGTTAAAGATTAGCTTTTCAATCACACCATTATATGAATTTTGAAATATAGACATTTCCATCGTACAATAGTTTAAGCTTAGAAAATAATATATCCACAGCAAATTTTTGTGGGAATGGACATATTGCTTCCTGTTTTAACTTCTGACAGCACAGGAAGTTTATAAACAACCTAACATTTACTTGTGATTCAAACAACCTTAGTTGTCACTGAATTGACTTTTACCACAACCTAAGTTTTGCCTTGTAATTTTAGGTTGAACTCACTCAAAAACATTTTCAAGTCTGCAGCAAAAGCTAGTTTTCAAAGTTACTTGGTGTTCGATAATAGTGTTTGAGCAATGAAAGAAAAAACAGATAAATGGGACCTCCTCAAACTTAAACACTTTTGTGCTTCAAAGGACTTTGCCAAGAAGGTGAAAAGGCAGCCTACTCAATGGGAGAAAATATTTGGAAACCACATATCTGATAAGGGTTTAATATCCATGCTATATAAAGAGATCATACAACCCAATGATAAAAAGACAAACAACCCTATGAAAAAATGGGCAAAAGACTTGAATAGACATTTCTCCAAAGAGGAAATACAAATGGCCAAAAAGCACACAAAAAACTGTTCAACATCATTAGCTATTAGGGAAATGCAGATCAAAACTACTCAAGATATCATTTCACACCTTTATAGAACGGCCAGTATTAAAAAAAAACAGAAAACTACAAATGCTAGAGAGGATGAGGAGAAAAAGGAACACTCCTTCATTGTTGGTGGGAATGCAGAATGGTGTAGCCTTTGTGGAAGACAGTTTGGCGGTTCCTCAAGAAATTTATAGAACTGCCATATGATCCAGCAATCCCGTTACTAAGACTATATTCAGAAGAACCGAAAGCAAGGACACAAACTGACACTTGCACACCATGTTCATAGCAGCATTATTCAAATTGCTAAAATATGGAAACAATCCAAGTGTCCATCAACTGATGAATGGATAAACAAAATGTAGTTTATATGTACAATGGAATACTATTCAGCTGTGAGATGAAATAAAGTCGGATGCATATGACAACATGGATGAACCATGAGACCATTACTTTGAATAAAATAAGTCAGACACAAAAGGACAAATATTGTATGGTCTCACTAATAAGAACTAAATACAATGAGTAAACTCATGGAGGTAAACTCTAGGGTATAGGTTACGAGGAAATAGAATGTGGGTTGAGAACGGGAGCTGACGTTTAATGTATGCAGAATTTTAAATAAGGTTTATTGTAAATGTGGAAATGAATAGAATTGATAGTAATACATTATAGTGAGGATAACAATGCTGATTTATAAATGTGACTGTGGCTGAAAGGGGCAGTCTGTGAATATATTTCAATTGAAAGGAAGCTAGAGAATAATCTAGGGACTGTATAACATAGAGATTTTGGTGGTGGATGAAGATTGTGGTTAATAGTATAAGGAAGTTCTTCTTTCACAAAGTGTTAAGAACATGGTGATACATGGGAAAATTACAACTAAAGTAACTTATGGATGGTAATTAACAGTAATATTGTAATATTTTTGCAGCAATAGCAAAGAAGATGTATCAATTCTAAGGGACAACAATATGGGGTATAGGGGGATATGGGATTTTTCCTTTTGAAGTTATAAAATATTCTAAAATTGATTGAGGTGATGACAGCACAACTCTGTGATGAATATGAGAGCCACTGAGTGTACACTTCTAATAGATTATGCAAAGCATGGGACTGTATTATAACAACACAGTGAATCCTGTGGTGGAAGAAGAGTTATGGTTAACAGAACAAATATGAGAACATTTTCTCATGAATTATAACAAGTATATAATACTAATACAGGGTGTTAATAACTTGGTAGATTGAGGGAAAAATACACTAAATGCTAGATATTGGCTATAGTTAGTAGCAATATTTTTTTTTCCTTTTTTTATTTATTTTTTTATGTTTTTTTTCCTTTTTTTTTCATTTGTTCATTTTTTTTGTTTGTTTTTTTGTTTTGGTAGCAATATTTTGACGGTGATATATGAGGACCCTGTATGATGCTATGCATGTTTGTTTTTTAAGTCCACAACTTTTATTATACACTTATTGTTTATGTATATTCACATATGAATGATAAAGTTCAATTTAAAAAAAAAACAGTAGAAAGTTTTTAAAAATAGTGGTTGAGAGTAGTTCTATTTAAAAAATTTCATTCTCAGTCCTGAGCGAAGAAAAAAAAAAAAATCACAATAAAACATTACCACTGCTAAGCCATGGAACTGCTGTGTGGTAGGGCAAGTCAGGATATTCAGTTTCTATGGTTAAATCCTCAAGAGTAAAATGCAGTTCATTACTGACCCTAATGGTTCAGTAACATACTATAAATTCAAATATTTTCCACAGAGTAACTACTGATGGATAATACAATGAATAACCATAGGCTTTAAACACCTTACACTTTCACAAGTATGTAAATGTATCCAACTAAGCCCGCTTTTCTTGCCCTCTACACATATTTTTACTACTGTCAGTCCTAATACCTCTTAGTGGCTTCTGCTTTGCGTCGCACTGAATTGGTGCTTTCTCAACTTCTTTCTCACCTGTAGTTGTTCCATGCACTACAAACTTGGCATTCGCTCCTCAAATAAACAATTCAGTAGTTTTAGTAACATATGTTGACTCATCAAAAGCCAAGGAGGGATGCGGATGTGGCTCAAGTGATTGGGCTTCCATCTACCATATGGGAGGACCCGGGTTCGATCCCTGGGGCCTCCTGGTAAAGGCGAGCCAGGCCTGCGCGGCAAGCAATATAGCAAAATGATGACGCAACAAAAAGAGAGATACGGGGAGAGTCAAGGCGAGACGCCACAGAAACCAGGAAACTGAGGTGGCACAGCGATAGGATACCTCTCTCCCACATCAGAGGTCCCCAGGATCAAATCCCGGTGAAGCCTAAAGGAGAAAAACGTGAAGACAAGACAAAAAGAAAACAGACACAGAAGATCACACAGCGAATGGACAGACAGCAAAAACAGCGGGGTGGGG
>JAQZBX010029834.1:0-27102 GCA_029593785.1 Cabassous unicinctus
TTCAAGATGTATTTCCCCAACACTTTCCAGAAATGCTAGGAATGTAACTTCGGGATGTTGTGGGTACGGTGTTTCCTCTCAGCTTATGGGCAGTGGACCCTTGAGAAAGGTCCTTGCCGTGCCACGAAAAAGAGCTGGCTCTGCCTGACAAGGTGGTCCTTTGGCTTCACCACTCAGGAATCGCATCTCTCTTTACATAAATGAAACATGATTTTTTTTAAACAAATTACATAAACTGCTTAGGTTCTACACCGCCCCCCCCCATAGACCATTAAATGGGCAAAATGAAGGGAAAGAGCGAGAGAGAGAAGCAGAAGTTGAGGGAGACGATCAAGAGACACATTCCCCTCCACCTCCCCATCCCCCGTTCCCAAAGATGGGACCAAAAGGAAGAAAAAGACAGAAATGCAAGAAAGTAGACATGCTTCTGTGAACTGGCATTCTTAAGGTAGTCTAATGAAAATGCTTTCCAGGCTGTTTTTGCCCTCACAGACATCATTTTAAACATCCTCCCTGTTACCAATGCTGTATTTGCTTATAACGTTTTCTTTGGAAGTTAACCACCTGCAGACTTTAGCTTTTCTTTAACTGCTACAAGAAGCCCAGTAAGTCTAAACACTTCCCTTCTCTAAACCATCAATAATTCGTTTCTCCCTGAAAGTAAATTATCAGTCACATTAAATTCACTTTGTATTGTTTTCATTAATCTAGAGTTTGCCTTTAATATACAAACTAGTTTACTGCTTTACGTCAATAAATGTGGTTTGAAGAAATCTGAAGGGAAATTATAGAGGTACAAGTTGACAGTTTCCTATAAAAGTATAAAACAGAAACATCCATTCAAGTTTTCTTTTTTAAAAAATTAGCACAAGTTATATCCCTTCCACTTTTCCAGACTGCACATCACAGAGTTTTATCATCCTCATTTTACAGTGGAGGAATTTCGGTCCCAGTACTGTTAAGTGACAGAGTTGGGGCAGGAGCTGGGGCTGGCATTCCTGCCTCTAGACACCAGAAGCCCACAGACGCTCACCAGTGAACGAGGCTCCTACTGCTTCTCTGCCGTCAGCAATTCGGTTGCCAACTCTTTGATGTGCTTCCAGGCCTGCTGGATGTGGGCAGATTCCACCGTGCGAGAGCAGATGGCGAAACGCAGCACAAATTTGTCTCTGAGGTGACATGGAACCAAGTGGATTTTTTTGGCATTGTTTATCCCTTCCAGAAGCGCTTCATTCAGTTTGTTGGAACCCTGAAACGATCAAAAGAGAGGAGCCGGGCTCGTTTCTCTGAAGACTCTAAAATTCAATTCATCAAGGAGTAAGACCAGTGTTTGGTGATACTACAATACATCCACGAGCGAAGCTGACCTTACCATTCGCCTTTCACTTATGCTGTCAAAAATTTCAACTACATAATAGTAACGAGACTCTAAAAGACTACACCCTCTCCTTGCCAGGCAACATCTTCACGTTCTAGTGTGCTGTCCAAAGATGAGCCTTCCACAGTCCAAGAATTTTAAGAAAAACGAAGACACAGAAATGCTATCTACAAATTGATGAGCACAAATAGCAGAACTGGGGGTTCTAACGGCATCAGTGAAGGAATAGCTAGATTTGCACAAAAACAGAAGACAGCCTTAAGGACAGAGAAGATAAGGCATAACTGTCAACCTGTGGCTGGAATCTGGGAAGGACTTCCACTGACTCCAGGGTCACAGGACCATCGAGGCTGACACACGAGTGTGCACACAGACACACACACAGTTCCCCTCTGGAAGGCAGCAGCCCACCAGCCTGCAGCAGGGAGGCCAGAGGCTCCATCCCGTCCACTGACTGGGTGAGAGATGAACAGAAAACGGGAAGCCATCGCTGCCTGGCTTCCTGCACAGCTCCCGCACAGCCGGGCTTGCTCTGCATCCCTGCCGCTCTCTCCACTGCTCTCAGTTTTCTGTTTCCACGCAGCATCTACACTTCCTAGCAACCCTGCAGTGGGAAGCAGAAGGGCAAATGAAAGGAGAACATGACATCCCAGGTCATGCCACAGCTTGCAGGTGCTGGGAATGAGAACCACAACAGTTAAAGATCTGCCGGATGCTGCAGCCTGGCCTTGGACCTTTGCAAATCCACTGCCCTCGAGCATTCCTGAGCGGGTGCCTACCAGTGCCTGCACGGGCGGTGGATGAGACCAAGGGCAACTCAGAAGCGGCTGGCACAGACTAGGTCTGGAAAATCCATGACCAAGAGCGAGGACAGAGGAAAAAGAAATGATTTCATTAGAATGGGATCTTGTCAAAGAGACAGCACAGGAGCAGATACCTGAAAATTACGTGATGCAGAAAATAAAAGCAAATGATTGAGGAAAAATTTCTTTGCCATTCGTGACGGGTTGAACTGTGTTGCCCCCAAATACGTACTGGAGTCCTAAACCCTGTATCTGCAAATGGAACCTTATCTGGAATGAGGAATTTGGCAGATGGAATCAAATGAAGAGGACGTCAAGCTGAATTAGATCCTTGCCCAAAATGACTGGTGCCCTCGTGAGAAGAGACACAGTCAGAGGGAAGAAGGCAGCTGTGCGAAGGTGGAGGCAGCAACTTGAGATGCTGCCCCAAGCCAAAGAAGGCTGCGGCTACCAGAAGCCGCAGGAGGCCAGAAGGTCCTTCCTGGAGCCTAGGGGGCGTGGAGCAGGCCCTGCCGACACCTCGGTTCCAGCCTTCCGGCCTCCAGAACCGGGAGAGAAAACACGCCTGCTGTTTAGGTTGCCAGGTTTGTGCATATCTGTTACAGCAGCCCTAGGAAATGAATAAACCATTTTCAAATGGATGGGGGGGACGCTATGACGTCTATCAAATGCAGGCAAAAAGCCAAGCAGAGATTGATGCACAGTAGTTCTGTCAACTCACAACTTCTCTAACAAAAGAAAAAAGAAAAAGCCAAGCAGAGAAGACGATCCGAGTTGTAACAACGATGACAGAGATGACACACACAGAACCACGAAAGTTGGGATGAGGCCTCCAAAGGGTCACAGAGTCGAGGGCTGGTGGCAAGAGAGGAATCACGCAGCAGCCACGCTGCAAAGCCACCTGACCATAGTGACGCGTGACGCTAAGGATTCGAGAAACTCAGGCTGGAGGGCATGAAGAGCAAAGCAGTGAAGGATGGGAGATGTGGAGGCAGGAGAAAATAATCCCCAATTCCTAAACAACAGGCATCCTCCAGAAGAAACTGGGTCGACGGAATGGAAGGAGCACGCAAACGTTCAAGAACAGGAAACGTTTGTGAGCCGGAAGAGGTTCCTGAAAGTGGGGGCTCGCTCTAGTGCTCACGGGTGGGGTTGCCGACGAGTGTAAATGTGAGAATGAAATAAAAATGGTCGCCTTGAAGACATTATGCAAAGTGACGCCTAAAGCCCACATCTGGGATGAGCCCACTGCTATGCAGTCATGAAGAAGCCGAGAGTGATGGAAAGTGGAGGGCTGGTGCCCAGGGCTGGGGGCTGGGGCAGGTGGGAGCAGAATGAGTGGCCGCTTGCCAATGGGCACGGAGTTTGTTTTGGAGTGATGAAAATATCCAAAAATTAGATTGCGGTGATGGTCACACAACCTTGCGAGTATACTGAAAACAAACAAACATTAAATTGCACACTTTAAATGGCCGAATTGCATTGCGTGCCAATTACATCTCAATATAACTGCTGAAAAGAAAATTTAAAAGCCTCCAAGAACATTGGAAGTCAAAAAGGAAGAGGAAAAAAAGACAGAAAACCGCGGGGTGGCGAACGATCCTAAGCACCCTGTTCCTATGAGCCGTCCACACGAGGACACGCTCGGGCTCACCCATCCTCGGAGGCGTGTCCCCATTTCACCCACAGGGTGCACCCCCTCGGTTTCTCCCCACACTTGCCCTCAGAGCTCATCCGCCCTCCGCAGCCTGCCCTGCTCCCTCGTTCAGAGCCCACTACACCCCCGCTGCCTGCCCGGCTTTGCCACGCGGGCATCCATCATCGTCTCCAAGTGCCCATGATTTCTGAGGGAAAAGAAACGACGTGTGGAGGGGCAGGGCCCCATTTTAACGGGCGGCACCTCGACACTGAGCCCAGCACAGTCGGCTGCGTCTCCTGACGGCCTTATTTGACCTGGCAAAGGGAAGGATGGGCTTTGCTAACGAGAGCTAAGCTCTGGTGAGAGCACTAGGCTCTCATCCAGCTTGATGTCCCCCAGGCAGACTAATGAGGGCCGCACAGTGTATGGTCCACGGCAGACCCTTCTGAGAACCACGTCAGGATTCCCGCCTGGGCCAGGTGCCCCTCACACGGTGACATCCGCACTGTCAGCAGCGAAACAGTGGGGTGTCGTGCGCCCAGCGTGCCTCGCATTGCCAGGTGCCCTCGAGTAACCCGGGCAGCTTGTTAAAGTGCAGACACCGCAGGCCTGGGAGGGGACGGAGATTTGCTGTGGCGCCTGGGTGGCACTTGGATTAGCGGGTTTATGGACAGTTGCGGTCCTCTGAATTCCAGAGGTGGGGATGAATGGGATGGAGTCTGGGGCTGGACAAAATGATGGCAGCGAAGTCGGGGTCTGTGTGAGGAACGGTGAAGCGCAGCAGTTCTTCAAAGAAGGGCACGTGTGGGAAACCAGCCTGAACCGCTGCGTCAGGACCAGAAGACCCGAACCGCAGGCTGAGAACCCGGGCTCTGCTCAGGGGTCTCGGGGGAGCTAATGCTAGTTTTAAGCACGAAGGTCAAGAAGAGGAGATGAGGAAGACGAAAATAGATTTAAACGTACCTTTAGCCGAAAACAGACCAGCCCCAAGGTGACTTCCGCACAGATTTCAAACCAGGGATCCTGGCGTACCAAAGCCTCAAACTCATGAGCCAGCCGGACATGCTTGAAAGAGAAGAGGGAAATTCTGTCGGCGTTTCTCATCACTGCTTAATTCAGAGCTTAACCGCCTAGAAAACTTTATTAGACTCACATCTATAATTCATTTCTACGCTTTCAGCAATTTTCTTCAGAGGTTTATGGAATCTACTCACCGGCTGTCCCCACAGATTGAGAAGAAACTTGGTTATATGAGAAGAGATTTAGGGTCTTCAGGAAAATACCAGCCACGGTGGTCTCCTGTTACCGGGCCTATTTTTATCCCATCAGAGCAATCTTTTATGATTTCAGAATAAACATTGCAAAGAGGTGTTTAAGCTCTCTAGAAAAGAGACCACAGCTAGCGTCTGCGGTGTTAGCATCCAGTGTTTTTTGCTCTGTTTTGTTTTTTAACAGTGTGCTGTGTGCTTCCCCAGCACGTACTCCTAAGGGAAGATACCCTCATCGTACCCATTCTGCAGACAAGGAACCTGGAGGTCAAAGAGGGCAAACCTCACGCTCAACGGGGATGATGAGGAAGGGCTGAGCCGGGCCTCTTGCACAGCTGCCCAACACCAAGGCTTCTGCTCTGCGCCTGGGACTCCACGGCGTTTGCCACTGGGAGATGGAGTCATTTCAACCCACTGAATGTAGCAATCACAGTTAACTTCAGAGACTACTACAGCAGCCTGTGGTCTGAGGAAATCAAGCTCTCTGTGGTCGAGGAGCACGTGTTGCTCAGTCTAAACATGGGCTTCCAGCACGCACTGGAAACACAAGGAGCATCCGGGCTGGAAGACCAGGTTGTAGCCAGGACCGGAGCTCCGTGTTCAACGAGTGGTTTCTGGTCCGACCACTAGGGGGCGCCAAAGACCTTGGTGCCGATCCGGCCGCAGGGTTCCTGGGGCAGCCGCACCTCCACCCTGGGACACAGGCTTTGCCCATCTCTGGACCCTCCCAGGAAGGCAGGCTTGGGCCTCACTCTCGGAGCTAGACTTGGTGTGCTTTTAACACGGGGCAGCACAATCCCACCTAGTTGTTCCTGAGCTTAAAGGTGTCAACAGGACGGAGGGATGTGTTGCCTTCTGTTCCCAAAGACGCTGAGCACACCGTTCTAGGATGTTTGGCTCATTCTTTAACACACAGACTCCTTTCCCACTTCTCTACCCCAAACAGATCCTCACGGTGCTTTCTAGCTTCCTCAAGTGTTCTTACACCAGCCTTGAAGGGGCAGAGAAGCCGGTTTCGGGTATTTGCTGGCACTCAGGAAATGCTGGAACCTGAAAGCGCTTCTGTATCTCCTTTGGCAGAGAAGTCTAGAGACACCAGCCCCTGCCTGCACCAGGCTGCACCGCTGGCTGAGCCCCGGCACCAGCCTTTAAAGGAAGACCTTGCTGCATGACTGTCATTGGGGCTGGCCGCCAGCAGCCGTCCCCATTCCAGTGACTCCTCTGGACCTCGGCTCCACAGCTTGGAAAGGACACCAGCCGGAAAGGACGGGCCTTCTGCAGCTGGCTGAAGGGCTGTGCCCGGGGCGAATCCCAGAGCACACTCAAGTCCCCATTTCCTTGGCAGTGGGAGTGGGCTAGCAGGGTCCTTGGACTTCCACGTGCAGCCGGTTCACCTGGGGTGGCTTATTAGATTGCTGGGCCACCCTGATGCAGTGGGTCCAGGTGGGGCCTGAAAATCTGCATTTCTAACAAGTTCCCAGGTAAACCATGCAGCCCATGGGGGGCCCACACTCAGAGAACCGAGGGGACTAGATGATATCTAAGCCCCCCACCCACTCCCCTGCCCAACTCTAAAATTCTCCTGTTCTGGCATTATTTCGGAGAAAACTATTGTATTCTCGCTATTGCCACTGTCGAATGGACCTCACTTTTGGCTAGATGTGGCTAAAATAATACCAACCTGGTGCTTTTACTTTGAAAGTCTTCCTGGAGCTGATAATCTGTTGCCTTCACGGAACTGTCTTAAAGGACCCTCGATAGTGCATTAGACCATCATAAATACGTATCATAATCTCAATAACCCAAACTACGGTCTGGTTCCCTTCCCATAGATGTGCTTATCGAGAAGTATTAATTTCTCAAGTGCCCTAAGAGCTCCACAAGAGTACTCAGATACACACTAAAGAGAAAGTCACCTTGCGGATGTAAGCCTGGAGTCCTCTGATGCCGTACAGCCGAAAAACAAACCACATTTTCAAAGAGCGGAATCTTCGGCCCAGCGGTATCTGCCAGTGCTGAAATAAAATAGAAAGCGGTGCATCAGTGAGCGTTTGTCAAGAGTGGCTTCCCTTTTGACTCGTCGGTTCAGATCCCGTGGAGGCTGCCGTGACTCATGGAGGATGGCAAAGCCGGTGGTGGTGGGAGCAGGTCCACGCTCGGAGGGGTGAGGGGACTAGTTGACGTCCCATGTATGCACCCAACACACGCTTCTGAAGGCCCACGGGGGGCCCAGGGCTGGGCTCCGGGCTCTAGAGGGAGCAGACACAGATGAGCCCCTGCGGAGCTTCCCATCCACGGTGGGGGGAGGTCTCTCCCTATGAGCTAGAAGGCAACAGAAACCCACGCTACTCTGCTGCTCTTAGCCGTGTGCTCTGGCCCCATTTTCTAGAGCACTGTTGATTCACTTCTTGCCCCACGTACCACTACAGAATGGCCCCCGAGACCCCCTCACAGAAAACAGAAAGTCTGTCAGCGGGTTGGCCCTCGAGGAAGCTTTTCCTCTGGTCTTCCTAGTTCTTTCTGAATTTGTCAGCTGGCCGGCACACCACATTCTTTATGATCACGCAAGGGTTGTCAATGAAACCAGGAGGAAAGGACGCGTGATGGAAAGGTGGACGAGGGTCTTTAGGGAAGATCAAGTCGCAGCTCTTCCATTTTATTTTTTGACATAAAAATATTCTATTTGAGCTTATAATGAAATGTTGGATGCGACGCTCACTCTTCCTTCCTCTTTGGTTCCGGGGACCCCTCTCCGTGGGCAGAGCTAAGAGACCACTGGTTGTGGGTGACGCGAGGTGGGGGCAGCAGATAAAGGCGGGCTCGCCCAGGGTGTCCCGCCACATGGTGGCGCTAGTGAGCGGACGATGGCTAGGCTCAGCCTGAGACAGGAGGGGCCTCCATGTTGTCCATCTCCTTCTGTGGCCCAGGAGGAGAAGGGCAGGTAGGAGGATTTCAAATAATATTTGTTGAATGAACAAATGATATTCCAGTTCTGAATTGTAGTAAAAGTACTACCTGGGGATTCCTATAGCCGATTGGTTGGGGGTAAAAGGGGAGAATTTAGGAAGGATAGCAAAGGTTCTGCGGAAGCTTAAGTTGTAACGGAAAACATGGACCCGTCTTTAGATTCACAGGCATTTAGCATTGTTTCGCCCCTTTGCTGGGTATATAGGCACATCATCTCACTTCATCTTCACGGCAACCCTGAGACATCCAGGCTATTATCTCCATGCTACTGGAGAGAAAGCAGGCATGGAAAAGCTAAGTGACTTGTCCAAGCTTACAGAGCCAGGATGGGGCAGAGCCCGAGCTCACCACATGCACACATCTGTCGTCTATTTAGCAAAGTGTTTCTGGTATTGGAATATTCAGTAAAAATTACACTAACTTACACTAACTGGCTAATACCCGATGGTTCCCTGCCATTGTTCAGCACAGATGCTGCTTTCAAAATTCATTCGCCATCAACTTCCCAGAAATCAAATGTGATTTAAAACTAACATTTGAAAGAATAGCAAGGTGGGCTTAATTTTGGTGGTACTGGAGTGAAAATGCACACAGTGTGATTGACAGTTCATTCCAATGGGGCACTGGAATGCTTTCCCCACGTCTCCAGTGCCTGATGCAGAAGCAGTCAGTGCCTTCCTACATGGCCCCTTGTGCCTGCTTTAGACAAGCAGAGGACCTGCTGTTTGTGCTGCCTTGGGGGCTCCCAGTCTTACCTACTGCTAGGCTGCAAGTTCAGAGGGGACAGGGGCCCTCTCTGGCTTGTCATTTTACTGTAGCACCAAACCCTGCACTTTACCCAGCTCAGAGCAGCCTTTCCATAGGTGTCTTGTGGACTATTGCTGATTGATATGCCTAAGAAATCAGGATGAAAACCCATTCCACTCTCACACATGGATCATCTAAAAGATTTTGCATGTAGAAGCCAAGTGGTATTTGAGGCTTCTTGGACATCAGATGAGCTATTTCTGGGTACTTTTCCTTCCACAATTCAAGTTTTTATAAACTCTACGTCCTGCATGTCCTGTATTTTGTCCCATACTTGAAAATCCACCAACACAGACCCAAATGTATAGTTTCTACATCCAAATAGCATTGTGGGTTGTGTGTGTTAGTGGTTGAGCTTCTGACCAAGGTCCTTGGTTCTGTCCTAAGTAAGTTTGTTTACTTCTTTGAAACTCTGTCTCCTTATCTGTGAAATGGGGATAATTTACCCATATTGCCCATGACAGGCAAATTGTAGGCCCTGACTAATGATGCTCTCCTTACATCTTCCAGTAGACCATTCATAATCATAAAGAATGCAAGACTTTTCTGCCAAACTTCGTGTTCTGAACTCCTGCTTCTTGACGCTAAGTTTCAGTCCTCATCCCCTTATCCACTGACAGGCCAGGAATCCTGCCAGGGCCTGCTCATTGTTTTCATCCACACTTCCCTGACCGGTCTGGGGGGCAGCCTAAAATAGTGGGGGTCTTCTCTTCAGCCTGGTGACTGGGGCAGCCTTATGTTTGGGCTTCCAGTGTCTTTGAAAAAAATAATGATGACTCTAAAGTCCTTTGCAGCAGATGTGGAACCATTCCTTTGCCTGCTAGGCCCAGTGGCACCTCTCTCAAGGAAGTGGCTGAACTCTGAGGGCATTTGCCTCAGAATTCACTTTAGAGGTAGAAATCATAAAGAGTCCTGCTAGACCATGTCAGCACATCAGAGAGGGAAAGGGGCTACTCCATTCTAGCAAAGATAGCAGCAAAGATGCCAGAAAATATGGTCAGAAGCCCTCTAGGGTTGTGGCAGAGGGAGAGAGTCAGGTTGGATGTGGGGCAATTGCCTGAGCCTGTGTGGGAAGAGATGGAAGAAGCAAGATCCAGAAGGATAATATTGGTGTTCCAGGGCCCTCTTGCATGCCCAGAGGCCCCACAGACCGGCCTCCCACCCTCCCACCCAGGCCACCCCCTTCTTATTCTTTCTGGTGGGGACATACTGAGCGCTCCTACTTCCTGGAGATTAGAGAATAAAGACTAACTTATGCTCATCAGTTTTTAGAAGACCTTCTGTTCCAAAATAACTTTTCCCATCTGCTTCATTTAATATTTCATGAGTTCATTTGTTCATTCATTCTTCACCTATGAAGTATTTGCTGAGAATATACTATATTCCATACTCTGGCTCTTTACTAGGGATTCAGCAAACTTAAAGAACATTATCCAACAGGAGCTTCACAAGCCAGGTGGAAGTCAGTAGGAGGCCAGGCTGCTTGTAATGCCTCACACCTGCCTGGAGACAATTTCTTTAGAAAGAACACCTGGGTCAAACTGATGTTATACACACTGCCTATGACTTGTAAGCTACCGGCATGTGAACCCCAGAACTTCATTATCCTAAATATAACAATCGTATAAGGAGAAGACAGAATAGCTAAAGAGTTGGGACATTTCCCGTAGGCCAGGAGGGGGCATCAGGGGGGAGAGAGAGGTTTCAGATCTGCTTCAGAAAGGTAACTCACAGCAGCCTGGATAATGATGCACCACAGAGTATATGATTCTCTGCGCATTTGTCTCCTTCAGGAGCCCAGGGGCCCAGGAGGTAGGCACAGGACCTGGTTTATCTCTGAGTATCTGACAGAGCCTCACACCGGTCCTGAATGGACATGCAGCTTGCAATCAGTGTGACCAGTTAAGAGGCTATCTCAACCGTCCGGGTGAGAGAAGATACAAGCCCTAAGGAAAGGGTCATGAGGTTGGAGATGAGAGGGCCTATCAAAGGACAGGCTTTCTGCTGCTTGAAAGTCCTTTAGCTGTGGCCAAAGCCTTTCCTTAAATGGTAGAAACAAAAGGCTTAAATTTTAGATGCCTGATTGAAATAGCAGAAAGACAAAAAAATTCATTCCAGGGAACACTTAATCAAGAAATACAAGTTTAATGGCAGATAGCAGATCTTTTCCCCATTTAGCAAAGAGGAAGGGAATACTGCTTGAAGATTTTGGTTGCCCAAGGAGAGTGAGGCTCACCATTGAGGATGGCAGATGATAGAAAAGATGGCTAGCAGATTCTCTCCTCATCTGATAGGAGGTGGAGGGGGGTAATGGAGTGGGTAGGGTGAAGAAGAATAGGGGATTGGAGAGATTTCGAGAGAACTGAAGAAGAGAAGGTTTCCGACTGGTACAGAAAGGGCTTCAGAAGAAAAAAAAAAGTCTAGGAAAGCCAAAGGCAGACTCTGCCAAATTCAAAATGGTGGACCCAGTAGATCATGCTTCTCTTCAACTCCTGGTGAACCCACGAAGCTGCCTGAAGAGATCCTGCTCCCTGAGATGTCCGATGCAGGCATGGTTGAGATGGTTTTAGTCTTTTACAGTGTAATACAAACCAGCATTGCTGTGTACAATTCATGAGGCTTTTTAAAGACAGGGCCAAATATATTAAAGAGGGGTTTGATTCTTAAAGAACTTGTTAGTCCAGGGGACGTTTTTAGCAGAGCCTATATTATTTGATGTGAATTTTACATAAATAATTTTACATTCTTTCTTAATAAAATCTAAGCTATGAAAGTGCAAATTTAAAGAAGCATAAAAGGTGATTTTTTTCACGTCATCATGTCATATACACTAGGAAATAACACATCATAAGCAAAAAACTACATATACAAGGTGTTCAATGCAGAGTAATTTGCAAAAGCAAATGAAAGCAGAAGCACCTAAATGTCCAACAATAGGCAAACATAATTAATTTTAGCATAGAACATGGAATTCTATGTAACCTTTCTGCAACTATTAAGATTATGGAGAAGTACAGGACATTATAATTTTAGTTTCAGCAAAATAAAAGCAGGTATGACCAGCGTGTGTCGCCTTCATGTGATGTTAAAGCTGAGAACAGCCACGAACAAGAGGAAGACATACAGATGCTAAACCCACTGCTGTGTTCGGATGGGGAGATTTGGGGTGATCCTGTTCTCAAAACTTTTTTTTTAAACTACTGTTATATCGTCCCTTAAATAACAACTTTCTGAAAAATAACTTGGATCCTAAATAGGAATTTTATATTAAAATGTTAAATAACTCAGCCACCTCCTGGCTTTGAATTGCACCCAGTTATGCACATGAGCTGAGCTGGATGGTACCAGGCAACCTTGGCCAGAACTCTGGCGTGGGATGAGCCTTGGTGGATTGGGAAGCCTGCCTGGTGCCCCAGCCTCTGGGCTTGCAGGGAGAGCAGACCAGGAGCTAGGCTTGGAGGCGCACCCCCGGCTGAGAAATCATGAGCCAGCAACGTGCTGTGCTCAGACGTCTCCCACGCACAGCCTCCATCAGAAACGGATGAAGTCTTGTGCCCAGCGTGTCTGATCAGAGAGGAGCTGGACTCAGGGTGCTCCTATGAGGACAGGCAGCCGATTCAAGGGTCCCCCGAGTGTCACCTTCCCCCTGGGGTTTCTCTTCTTTTGGTAAAGCTCCCACCACTAGCCTCAGCTCCAGATTCCTTTCCAGAGTAAGGCCGGTATTGTCAAAGCAAACTCTAAACGCTTGTGGCCAGTGGAAAGGAGAGGAAACCACAGCGGTGCGGAAGGAAGCCTCAGCTTCTCAGCTGACCACACTCCCCCGAAGTGCTTTCTGTGCTTCCTGACACGTCAATCTCCCCTGGGCTTCCCAGGCCAGCCCCAGGCACAGAGCAAGGGGCCGAGGGGCACAGGACAGCGGCCCTCCTTACAGGGAGAACTGAGCACAGCTCCTTCTCCCTTCCAAGGAGGACACAATTGATCTCCTAAGCTAAGACCTCTAAGTGGTGGGCTCAGCAAAGCTGCCCACTGCCAGGCAGAACCCCACCTAATTTCCTAGGTGGGACCAAGTTACAGGTGTCCTTTTGTGGGACCCTGATCATGAGCATAATGCACAGCAGTGAGAGCCAAATCCCATGGAAAGACAAAGCATTCTACTCACATTGTGGATGACAATTGACATGGAGCTTAGTGAGACACATCTTCCACTTACCCTGTAGTCAGTGATAAGGCCTGAAAAGAAAAAGAAAAAGAAAAAAGAAACCGTTAGACACACCTGTTGAATAAATGCTGCACACTTCTTGTCCTCAAGGTAAATTTCCTATATCATGTATGTCATCTCCTGAATCAGGTGTAGATCTACCCAGAGATCTGGGAGGGGCTTTCTTCTGTGCCCCTCTCCTTCATGGCACTTTCCAAGGAAACAGATTCAAGGGCAATCCTCTGAGAGCAGGATACCCCAAACACAAATTGGAAATGTTACAAACAGGTGGATTCCTGTTAGTTTGTCTGCAGTTACATATGCGTGAAATCTGAGATTTCTTCTAGCGCCCAGTAGTAAATTAGCATTCAGATCACATAAATCATTCATCCTTCATTCACTCATGCATGGGAATGCAAATTTGTCATATAAACAGTGATTAGCAGATATTTAAAAAAAAATAGGATCCAACTCTTGGTGGAAGAATTCATCTCTGCATTCTTGGATGGTAACACAACATCTGGCATAGAAAAGATACTCAGTAAATACCCATTGGGTCAATTCCACTATCCTGCATTCAATGGCTCCGCACTGGTTGTGAAAAATGGTTGGTTGGCATTTTCGTCTCGCCGCATGCCTAAAGCAGCAAATCCCAGGATGGCATGGGGGAGAGAACACTGGGCCGGGATCTGGAAGACATGCGTTTCCAGGTGCGTAACCTCACGTCAGGGATAAGGCGGGAAGGACGAAGGTGGGCTCAGTCCTGCCAATCAGATTGGTAGAGGAGCGAGCCACGCACTTTGGAAATGGGGTCTAACGCAGGCCAGACAAGGCACGCTGTGGCTCGAAAGTGTCGCCCACTTAATTCTTAAACCCCGTCCCTGTAGGGTGGGAACCCATTGTAAATAGGATCTCTTGAAGCTGACAATTTTAGGTAAGGTGTGGCCAACTGAAGAAGGGTGGGCCTTATCCCGATTACTGGAGCCTTACAGAGAGAAGCTGGAGACTGGCAGGAAAGAGGGAAAAGAGAGGATGTGGCCATGTGATGTGAGGCGGAGATACAACCCAAGGATCTCCAAGGAGAGCTGGCAGTCAGCACCAGGACGGGACGGAAGTTCAGGAGGGAGTCAGCCTCGCCCTTACTTTGACTCTGGACTTCTTCCAGCCTCAAGTCAAGAGCCAATAAATTCCCGTTGTTAAGCCAAAACCAGCCTGGTATTTGTTGGGCAGTTCAGGTAGACTGAGACACCTGCTGCTGTTTCCATGGTTACGGCTCACTCAGCCTGCATCAGGCCCTGTCCTGGCAGCCAGCGGTCTGGCAACAGTCTTTCCCTGATGGATTTTATGTGCCAGTGGGACAGACAGACAATAAACAAGAAAACCGACAAGCAAGATTATCTCAGCTAAAGACAGGTGCTGTGAAGACGATAATGAGGCGAACTAGCGAGGAAGGGCCTGGACAACCCGGCTGAGGGATCTGAGCCATGAGCGCGAGGCAGCCCTTGAAGGGCTGTGGAAGAGCACCGGCCAGGCTGGGGGCGGTGGGCTGCAGCCTGGGGAGCCAGGCGGGCATGCTGTGCAGAGCCGGGACCGCCACCAGGGCCCTGGGGGCAGACGCCAGGGTTTTATCCAGAGTGCAGCGGAAGCCACCGGAAGATTTTAAGTGGGCAGAGATTTGACTTTCTTTTCATAGCGACCACTTTGGCCGTTCGGGGATGAGCACTGTCGGCTGCTGGAGGATCCAGCTGAGAGAGGACAGAGAACGGTCCTTGGCTTCGATTCTGTCACTCTGGCTTTGGGCTCCCTCCACTGATGTTACCAAAATGACATCTTGGGACCCGTCATGAGGGCACTGGGTTAGGTAGCCGCGGGGGACCCTTCCCTCACTGGGGCCAGACCACAAAGGCCGTGGTCCTGACCACGACCTGGGCAGGTGAGAACAGACAGGTGCTGCTCCAGGCACAGGCTGGGAAGCCTGTCTTTGCGAAAGGAGATGGCAACCCAAACCCGGAGGAGGTGGAAAATGGCTGGGTAATTGCAGGAGCCCTGCTGCTGTCAGAGTCCAGCATGTGGTGCATAACTACCCTGTGTTCAGTTAGCTCCAGATCTGTCTACACTACCAGCAAGCACATAATATGTTAAAAAAAATAACATTTCCAATAAGTGTTTTTTAAAAAAATACACATGTAGAGAAAACAAGGCTTTTTGAAACATGTATATGGGCAGGATCCTTCTTTTAAACACGCAGGTCTTGTCCTTGGATCAAGCCACCCGACCCCTTCAGAGAAGTCTGGATCTCAGCCCCGTGGCTCCACCCTCAGACCCCAGCCTGCGAGAAGCCACGCGTGGGCGCTGGGCGGGGCGAGAAGGCAGGGCGGCAGCCAGGTGAAACTGGCGATGTTAGGTTTTACAGGGATCCTGTGGCATCCTGGAAGGGCGTTTTAGGAGGAGCCACGGGAGAAATTTCTTTAGGGTCTCCCCGGACCAGGAAAACGCTGCTTCTCGGCTGGGAAAGTCAGGGACCACGTCCACCTCACGTGCTTCTCCTCTGCCCTGGCCACTGGGGAGCACAGAGCCGGGTTGGAGGCCCCCCTCCGGCAACCGCGGGGGTCCCTGCCGTGGGCGCCAAGGGCAGCTGTGCGCAGCCTGCTGGGGCTCCTGGCACGCGCCCCTCTGCTGCCAGTGCACTCTGGAGGCAGGCACCGAGCCTCAGATCCCCTGACCAAAGGAAGGAGGCGCGCACTTCGTGTCCCGACCCGCCCTGGACCTCAGCCATCTCCCCTTCCCTCCTGCCGCAACCCAGCTTTCTGCCTTTCGTCTTCCCCTGTGGCATCCGTCCACGCCGAGGCAAATCCTCCTTCCGACAGACGGCAGGTCTACTTTCAGGTCACAGGAGCTCGTTCCGCGTGGCAGCCCACGGCTGTGCCCCTCTGCTCCTGCCCACTGCGCGACGCACTGGCCAGGTGAGGTTCTAGATGCTTCCGCAGCGGGTGCCCCCACCAATAGGGCCCAGCGCCTCCGGACGGACTCACCCCGAGGAGGGCGCCGCAGGGGCGCGTGGGGCTGGAGCCGGGCGCGCATGGGTCTTTGGACGCGGATGTTCACCTGCCGGAGCCCTGCCACCCTGATGGGAGCAGACCCGGTGACACTGCACAAAGCAAGGGCACCCGCTTACCCGAATCCTGGTGGCTGTGCTTCAGGTAAAGAGGATCCAGTTTAAAGGCTCCGATTAAGTCGGTTCTCTTTTTCACCCTGGTTTTGGAGAACACACAACAAAAGCGCCTTAATGGCCAAGTGCCTTAGCGTGGACAAGGCCGCCCCTTTGCTCCCTCTGTCCTTTCCACCCCGTGAATCAGTGGCTGCCCTGACCTCCCTCAAGGATCAGCTCAGGCGCGCATGCTTCAGGGATCCCTTTCCCAGAGCTCGCGCTGCGCCCCTGGCTCTCATCTGTCCCCTCCACAAGGCCCCGGCTCCCACAAGCGCTCTGGCGGGCAGGGCCAGCCTTAGTTCCTGGCTGTTCATTCGGGGCCTGGCTTGGTGCTGAACAAACAGGCGGATGAGTGAGTGAGAAGGCAGCGACCACGCGGATGGCGTGCTGGGGCAGGAGCTGTCTCCAGAACTCAGTCCCGGTGCGCCTATTTGTCCCACGGAGCATTCATACGGATTGCCATTCTGGATAACTCAGGTGGGATCTGAGGGGCCTCAGCTTTGTGATAACTGCCTCTCCGCTTCATTGGGCAGTGTGGACACCATCTCACAGCAATTTGGTGGTGAATAAAGTATCCTCCGGGCAAACTAGAGAAAAAATGACACTCTGACAGTAGCTTAGTCTTGAAAACAAATATAATGTGAGAGTCGCTGAAAGTTAAAACCCAGAGAGCATGAAATAAGGATGCCAGGATGTGGATTATCAAATGAAGAGGGGCAGGAGGGAGAGGACGCTAGATTTATTTAGAAAAGACAATTTCAGTAGAGTTAAGAGAGTGGCTATGTCAGCAAGCAGCAATTAACTTTCTAATGTACATTCTCTCTTTGACCTAGGGAAGAAAAATCCATTGCACCGGATGTTGTATGTACATAGGAATTTTGTTGCACTGTAGGATATTTTATGAGGAGCCACTGGAGAAATTTCCTTTGGATCTCTCCATATTAGGGAAAGCCTGTTCCCAGTCCTGAAAGCCTATATCTATATCAATATTGATTTGGCATATATAGAGATACATATATAACATGTATCTACATTCATAGTTAAGTAGATATACTCTATCATCTGTCTATGTATATCTATCTCTCCATCTATATCTATCTATCTACAATCATCTATCTATTGTGTAAATGGAAAGAAAGCAGCATAAATATCTATAGTTATCACTAGCTTTGTCAATTAGGATCACATTTCCCTTCCCACTGATTGTCTGCAATGAGCTCTTTGTTTTTAATTAAAAATGTATATAGTGGAGTGGATGTGGCTCAAGCAGTTGGGCACCTGCCTCCCACATGGGAGGTCCCGGGTTCGGTTCCCAGTGCCTCCTAAAGAAGATGAGCAAAGACAGCGAGCTGATGTGACAAGTTGGTGCAATGGGCTGATGCAACGGGCTGGCATGGCGAGCTGACTCAATGAGCTGACACAATGAGGAGATGCAACAAGATGATGCAAAGAGGAGACACAATGAGAGACACAACAAGCAGGGAGCGGATGTGACTAAAGTGATTGGGTGCCTCCTTCCCACATGGGAGGTCCCAGGTTTGGTTCCTGATGCCTCATAAAAAAGAAAAGTAGACACAGAGAACAGACAGCTAGTGCAAACAACAGGGGGACAAGGAACAAAGAAATAAAATAAAATAAAATTTTAAAATGAAAATCATATTAAAGCCACACAAAAAGTATAAAGAATAACATCACAAATATCTGCATATCCACCCCCTGCTTTGGAGACAAGACTTGCCCACACAGTTAAACCCTCCCTGTATGTCCCTCCCCCCACCCATTACTCTCCCCACTCCCCAGAGGATGCCACTAGGCTGAATTTTGCTTTACCACTCCCATGCAGATCTACAGAATTTTCTATAAAATCCCTAAACAAATCTATAGTTTTGTTTGGCATGTTTTTGTTTGTTTGTTTCTTACCAGGCAATTTCTTTTTTTTTTTTTCTTTTAAATATTTTTTTTTATTTTTTAAAACATACTTAGATTACATAAATGTTACACAGAAAATATACGGATTCCCATATGCCCCACTCCCCACAACTCCCACGTCCTCCCACATAAACATCCTTCATTAGTTTAGTGTGGCACATTCATTGCAATTGATAAATGCATCCTGGGGCTTTGCCACTGAGCATGGACCATAGTTCACACTGTAGTTTACGCTCTCTCCCACACAGTTCTGCAGGTTATGGGATGATATAAAGTGGCCTATATCTGTCATTGCAGTGTCACTCAGGACGATTCCCAAGTCCCGAAAAAGCCCCCATATTACAACTGTTTCCCCTTCTCCCTGCCCCCAGAGCCTCCAGTGGCCACTACCTCCACATCAATGTTGTAGTTTCTTCCATTGCTAGAATCACAATAAGTCTATAGTAGAATACCAGTAAGTCCACTCTAGTCCATAGTTCATTCCCTAATCCTGAGGATTCTCGGTTGATGATTCCCACTCCACCTCTAACTGAGAGGGGGCTTCAATCCCATACAGCCGATGGATGGGACTCTCTTGCTTGCAGTTGTAGGCTCTCTCATTTCCTTGGTATGGTGGTTGTTAATCCTCACCTCCTTGTTATTTGTCCTGGGTGAGTCCAGTGAAGTGTAGAGTAGGTGTTGCAACTCCGCTGAGGCTCAGGGCCCAGCTGGCACATGGACAGTCCAGAGATCCCAGTCTCTGGACGTACACCTACCAACTCCAGCACCAAGTATATGTTCAAATAGAAGGGACAGATGAGCCATGTGCAGGGAAGCCATAACTGAGTCCAACTCTGTCACTCTCAGGAGCACAAACTCCAAAGCAGGGCCCACGGGCAAGGCACCAAACTCCAGAGCTATCTGCCCTGGCCATGGGACCTGGGTGTCTCCAGAGCCCTCAGGAGCCCCACTATTTGGGGTGATATCCACTTAGGCAGTCTATGAGATCCTGCTGAGATGTGCATAAGCGTTACCTCTGGGATGACCTCCTGACTCATTTTGAAGTCTCTTTGCCATATAAACTCATTTGTCTTTACCTTTTTCCCCTTTTATTCAAGGTCTTTTCCCAGTTGCATTGCTGGTTGGTGCTTGGTAGTAATCCCTCGGTGCCAGGGAGGCTCATCCCCGGGAGTGAGGTCCCACGCTAGTGGGGAAGGTAATGAATTCATATGCTGAGTTTGGCTTAGAGAAAGGAGTTTGGCCTGTTTTTAAAGAACATAAATGGCATCATTCACTGTATTTTTCTATAACTTGCTTTTTCTTTGAAGAATACAATTGTGGGTTTCCTACCCATTGACACATGTAGCACTCGTCTGTTCACTTCCACCTCCTCATTGGATTCTATGGTATGAATATATCATCCTTCATTCATTCTCCTATTGTTTTCCATTCCTTCTTAAGACAAACTACTGCTTTGCACATTCTCGTGCATGACTCTTGGTGCTGAGAGGAACCCATTATGAAAAGGGAACAGGATAAGGTCTAGCTCCCACAATATTATGGGGTAGATAGTGCCAAATAATACACCAGCAGCAAACAAGCTCCTATTGTTCCACATCTTCACCAGTACTTAGCAGTGAGTGACTTTATTTTCCACAATATTTAGTGTTTTCGTCGTGTATTTGCATTTCTGGTGACTAATGAGATGATTGATGTAACTTTGCGCTTACCAAGAGGCCGTTTTTCTGTCCTTTTTGGTGGAGACATTTTTGTTGATTTTTTTTTCTATCAGGTTGTTGATCTCTGACATTGTAAAAATTTGGTAACTATTATGAATGTGAATTTGAACACCTGAGGGTCTGCTCATGGGCTTTCTCTTGCGATCTCCTGCTCTGCTGGTTTGTACCTGGGCTGGTCTCACGCTGGTGTAATCACTGTTGCTTTACAGTTCATCCTGGTATCTGACAGGCAAGTTTCCTTGCAGAGTTTTCTTTAACATTCTCTTGGTGTCTCTGGTCCTGTGCTAATGTATATAAACGTGACGGTTTTATCAAATTCCCCCAAAATGCCCAGCCAGGGTATTTCTGAGAATCACCCTGTGGTTTGATATTGAGTTTTTCTCTCCATGTCTGACATGTCACTCCACTTTTGTACTTCTTTGATGGCTTCCAAAAACTTCTATAATTTTTTTCCAGAAAAATCTGAACAGGCTTTGATATATTTATTTTGATAATCTATATCTCTTTTCATGGTATAATAAGGGTATCTTTTTCAAAATTACACGGGCTGCTTGTTTTAGCTATGAATGAATGCAACTTTTAAAAATGTTAGTGTATCTAGAAACTTCATTGTGTTTTCTTATTAGCTACAATGTTTTGATTGAAGATTTTCTCTCTTTTTATTGTAGGCCGTCATATCATCTAAGAATAAGGAGAGTTTTGTATGTCCCATTCTAATTCTTATAGTTCTACTTCGCTATCTTCTCTTACTATGTAGGCGAAGAGAGTGCAGTACTGAATAGAGGTGGTGATTTAGGCAACCTATTTTTTTTCCTGATTTTAAAGGAAATGCTTCTAATATTTCACCATTAAGAATAAGTTTGCTGTCGTTTTTGTGTAGATACTGTTTATCAGATTAAGAAAGTTTTCTTCTCTTCCTCTTTTACTATGACTTTTTGTCAGGAATGGTGTTGAATTTTATCTAAAGCATTTCCTGCATTTTATGCAATAATCATTTTTCCCTTTTCATATTCAACGTGATGATGACAGTTTAAAATTTTCTAATATGAAGCCATCCTGGCATATCTGGAATAAGCACAATTTGCTCATAATATAGCATCTTTTTTAAAAAAATCCTGGGATTTTATTTGCCAATGTTACACTTAGAACTTTGGAATTTAACTGTGTGAGTCTGTCCTATAGTTTTTCTTTCTCAGGTTCTTATCTGGCTTTGAAATCAAAGTTACTCTAGCTTCTTGACATAAGAGATGCAGTATGTCCTCTTTTTCTGTTTTCTGTGAATTACATTTATGATTGGACTGATAAGTTCCTTGATAATTTGGCAGAACTTCCTGTTAAAAGAATTGGGGTATTTCTACTGTGACAAGATTTAATGATTGGCACATTTTAATAGTTATATAATTAAATATAGTTATTTATATAATAATTGTTATATGATTGTATGATTTTTAATAGTTATATGATTTTTATTATATAATTCTTAACTATATGATTTTTAATAGTTATACAATTTTTCAGCTTTTCTATTTACTCTTGAGTCAATTTTGGTAGCATTTTCTGTCGGCTCTAATAAATGTTTATCTGTAGGTAATTATTTTGGTATAAGGTTATTCATGGCAGTCTTACTATTTTTTAAAATTTCTGCAGTATAATATCTGTAGTTATCCTTTTTATATTTCTTATATAGTTTATGTGCCTTTTCTCCTGTATTTGTTAAAATATTTTTTTTATTAAAAAAAATAGATGTTTAGATTATGTAAATGTTATATAAAAATCTCCTGTATTCTTGATCCTTCTTCCCAGGGATCATCTATTTTACTCAGCAGGTCAGGAACCAACATTTGGCTTTGTTGAGCCTCTCTATTGTGTTCTTATTTTCCATTTCATCAGTTTCTGTTCTCTTTATTATGTCCTTCCTTTTAGTTTTTCGGGTTTATTCTGTTGCTGTTTGCCAGCTTAATTTGGATCCTTAGCTTATTATTGTCCATCTTCCCTCCTTCCTCTGTGAGTCTTCCCTCTCTGCGCTGCTTTAGCTGCATGCCACAAATGTCGCTGCATCGCTGTTTCCATCCAGTATCAGTATTTCCTACATCCTGTTGCACTTGACACACTGACCTCTGTCTCCGGTGGGTCCGTGGCAGCCTCTTCGTAAATATTCAGGTGCTAGCTGTGCTTTCCCTTGTAATGTTCAATGGGAGAGACCAAGAGGGAGACTTTTCCCTAAACAAATAAACACATAAATAAAGGTGCACACACACAAACACAGAAAGCACCCTTTCCCGGCTCCAGAGCAGTCTCACAGAGAATGGGCCACATGGTGGGGAAACCTGCCCGTGTCACCAGACGCATTCAAGACGCACCTGCCTAATAGCATGACCTGAGGGCGCCGGGGAGGCTGAGGTCTCTAACATTCACAGCACTGTGTGTGGCTCACCAAATGGTGCCTTAAATCCCCTTTTGGTGCCAATAAATGTTGAAGAGCAGTTCTAGACATTTTTGACAAACTCACAACTCTAAGGATTCAAGATATTAAAGGGTGTTGGCACCAAATGCAAAGAAACCACAAAGGTACATAGAAAACTGTCTCCTAATGGCTTTAAAACAAGCTCTAGAATCTAGTCTTACCCTACATAGAGTGATTAAAAACCTTCCAAAAGTCTTAAAAAAGACTGCCTGGGTAACAGAAATGTACAATAGCTATAAAGCAATTTGGGATAAAATTTAATCTTTTTGGAAAAAAATTAGGCCTTTTTTAAAAAAAGTTCATAAGATATACCCTTGGCATGTGTGAGATTTAAGGCTTTCTTTGGAGAAGATCTGATATCAAAGAGACATTAAGATCTGAGCAGAATGGTTTGGATTTGCATACAAAAATTCAAAATACCAAATGAACAATAAAAAGCTTATGAACAGAATAATGAAATCATTATGAAACGTATTTACTATGCTCGTAATGACTGCAAGTTTTAGAAACTTCAATTATCTTGTCCGTTTCAATATTAAAGCTATAACTAACGTGTTTACTTTAAATTAGGGACTAACCATTGGTAAAATTTCATTAAACACAAGAAAGACCCTTCTTATTTTAAGGAATACAAAGAAGCCAGTGACAGCAACTAAAAAAGAAAAGAAAAACTCCATTTAGTTCTTGTTTGTTGCATCAGCAAAGTCTTAAAAGACATCTATAAAAAATTCACTTGAGATGTTTGCTTGTTTTAAACTCTTAGGCGTTTCGAGGGACACCTGTTCTTTCCAATCTGTCCTTCTTACACGCTTCCTTAGTTATTATCGAATTCTATTGTTAGGATAGGTCACATTCCGGAAAGAAACTCTTCGACTAGCAAATTTATTTTTGGTTCCGTGGATACTCAGGACAGCACACAAGCGGAGGGCCTCTGAGCGAATGTCCCTCTGCGTGCCTGTGTTAGTAATCTGTATATTGTGAGATACGCCATTCCCAGCCTCACTCTTTTTATTCCCCTCAGCACTAGTTTTTAAAACTTCACCCATGTTGCTATGGGGCATTGAATCTGAGGCTCTGGATCTGGCATGGGCAGCCGTGGGCCCTTAAGCATCTTGGAAATCCAGTTTCCTCACCGTAAAGTAGGGCTAACAGGTGCTCCCTGGACGAAGCTGCTGAGTGGGTGAACTGAGATGACGAGTACACAGTGGAGTGCTAGATAAACAGCAGGCCTTTGGAAGGTAAGGTGCCTGTAAGATGCACCATTAGAACACGTAAATCAGGAGCCCCTTGCAGAGCTGCCCGTAGAACAAAGGACAGGAGAGGGGAGCAGGGGCCCTCTCCTGACTGCCCACGGACTGTGATTTATATGTGCCTTCTGTATGGACTCCTGATGCATCGGCACGTCTTCAAATCAAGAGTATGCAAGAGTATGCAGTGAGCAAACCCTAATCTCTAAAGCAGGTGTGCCCCAGGACCCCCCACCCAAACGTGCCCAGGCCGGCAATATCACAGCACGTGGCCGGTGAGGTGCTGAACTGGGGGGCACGCCCTGCAGAGCGGGCAGCTGCTGCTCCGCACTGCACATCTGCCACCTGACAGAAATGCAAGCTAAAGGTCGCCGTTATTCGAAGTATGTGTGTAAACTATACCCGTTTTTCAACATGGTAGCTCATTTAAAATAAATATAAACACATGTGGACCAAGTCAATTACTTGGCAGTGACTCAGCCTATTCTGTGCTGAGTTCTCTGCACACCCGTTCCTCAGGGCCTTTGCACTGCCGGTTTTCTCACCCCATTCAGGTCTCTGCTCAAAGGTCATTTCATCACCGAGGCTTCCCCTGACTGCTCTATCTAAAGCAATCTTTCAATGCGTGAAGGAATCAGTCACTCTCGGTCACCTTTCTTCTTTAATCTCTCCCCTCTCGCTTCTGAATCCTGTCCTTCAAACCATCTTATCATGTGACCACAGTCAGCACTGGCCTATAATTTATTTTCTTTAGTTTCTCAATTTCCTTTGGTTGTATTTTATTTACTTGCAACGGCGCCACCGGCGAGATTCCTAGAGGGCAGGATGATACTGGTCTTGTTGCAGCCTCCACTGTGCTCAAAATCAAACGTCCTGGAAATTAACTTGTGATCCCTCCTCCTCATGGTTGGTTTTGGTTTGGACTGGGCTGCCCCAAATGCAGACACGCTTCCACCAGAACAACCTGCGGGATAACTCCTGGGGTGGGGTGGCCTGGACAGATTTCCAAAGGACACAAGCAGCCATGCAAGCCTGGTGATATTAAGAACTTTTACGGTGCAAAGGGAAAGAACAACTTCTTTTGTGGTAAGAGCCACAAAGAAACAAGAGGCAATGCATGTTTGGGTACAGTGAGACCAAAGGATATCATAAGTTTAACAAGAATCCAACAAGTCAGGAAGTATATGGCATAATTAAGATCATCAGTTCAAAGCGAGCTGGCCTACTTTAAATCCCTAAATTCTAGCCTTCATGACTTTAAACGAGTCATTTCTGACGAGCTCGGTGCCTAAAACATAGCAAAGTCGAGCGATGTCTATGTTAAAACACAAATTCTAAGAAGCCAAATCAAGTCAGTCAATAGTCATGTCTATTATGTCATGAGATGAACACTTGGACTTTGAAGACACCTGATTTTTCCCCCCCAAGATGCTTGAAATCATTCTCCAATTCTTGACAATGTTCCTGCTCACTCAGAAGAGACAACACCTTGTTATAATGCTGTTAAAATTTGCTCATTTATTTACCCTTTCAAACCCGCAGGAAGCTTCCTCAAGTATTGAATTACCACCCTCTCCCTGCCCTCAAGCCCCAGCTCCCTGAAAAGCCCCTGGCTCAGGTTCTGCACCCCTCCGGCCCCACCGGGAGAATTAACCTAGCTGCCCTTCTCTCAACACCTGGCAACATTTCAAACCCCGGGGGCCACCCTCCCAGCTCCACTGCCTCCAGGCTCTCAGCTCTCCTTCCCCCTGCTTCTCCGGGTGGTGCAGCCTGAGCCCTGCATTTCCTTGTCTTCTCTATGCCAGCCCCGCTTTGTCAGAGGGTGCCTGAGGCGAGCACGGAACGAGGGGCCAGCTGTCTGAGGCGATGAGCACCGTCACCTCTTGTTCTATCCGCTCTGGAGGTCCTATGACAGCCTCAGATCACGCTTACTCTCCTGGCAGTCGCGTCACAGTCAATTCTCAGGGCTCATAACCTTACTCATCCTGCTACAGCGTGGATGAGCCTGGATGCATTTGCTGAGTGCAATAAGGCAGACCCGAAAGGACACCTCTGGTATGATTCCACTGATAGGAAACATCTAGAATAAGCAAATCCATAGAGAGAATGTAAATCTGAGGCTACCAGGGGCAAGCCTGGAGGAGGGGAAGGGGGAGCTATTGCCTAACGGGTATGGAGTTTCTGTTTGGGGTGATGGGAAAGTTTTGGTGGCTGTGGTGGCACGGCCTTGTGAACACAATTGATACCACCAAAGTGCACGCTTAAAATTGTTTAAAATGGGAAATTTTGTGTTACATGCATATATGTTACCATGATGAAAATGAAAAATAAAATCCCCCCAAAAAAGTCTTTTTCACCCTGTCACTGATAAATCATATTTTCTCTCGTTCTTAATTCATGCATTGGTTTTCTGGACCCAAGGGCAGGATGTTACATTCGTTACATTCGTGTCTGCCACACTTTGGGATCTTAGGTCAGTGGCCGCTGTGCCACTCAATGGTAGATGAATGCATTGTGCAGTTACATCTGTGCTTGTGTCCTCAGCTGTAAATGGGGCTGGGTGTTCTCTGCTTACAATACATAATAGGTAAAGGGCTTGGAGGAGCGCCTGGCACCTATTAGCACTCATTCAATACCTATTATTGTTATTATTATTTTATCCAGGTAATACTTAAACACCGTGGCACGCCGTGAGCCGGCCACCTCTCGTCAGTTACCACCCCTGCAGCCCGACTGCCCTCAGTCCGCCGGGTCCATGAGGATTCTGTGGCTTTCTCTGTCATCTCTGTAAGACGCTGTTTGCTATGTCACCAATCAGGCGTGCAACTCCAGCACGAAACAAAGGCACCCAGGCGGCCTCCCATGCTAGTCGGCTCTCCGACAGAGCGCCTGGCTTAGAATCTGGTCATCTCACCTCTAACCCCTTCACAGAGCTTCCACAACTGATCAGATATCCCAGCGGAATGAAATTACATTTCACTCAGAATGGCATTCTGAAAAAAAAGCCTTTTGACACACCGTGGAAGTGATCCTTAAAGGGACCCACTTTAGGTAAAGATAGAAAAACACAGCACAAGATTATGAAAGACACTAACGTGGACAGAGCTATAGATTTTATTAATAATTATTATTTCAGACAAAATTAAGTCTGATGTGCCATGTACGAATTGATTTTAAATCGAGTATCAAAACTTTGGGAAAAAGCATATGACAAAAAAAAAAAAAGAAGAATTTGATTTGAAGGGAAATAAAGCACTCAAAATGTGGTTTGCCTTTACATAAACTAGTAAAAGGGCAAACTGATCGTTTAGCAAACATGCAAAGCTGACTTGAGCTGGATTGTGGAAGAGCCGTTTTCCCTATCTTTCCAAGGTGAAAACCCGTTCATTTAATTACTCACTTAACAAATTTGTATGAAATGCATGTAAACCCTCCCAGTTTTAATTAACCAACTCTAACTCTGAAAAAAAAAAAAA
>JAQZBX010029835.1:0-27105 GCA_029593785.1 Cabassous unicinctus
TGTTATGGGGCATTGTGGGATTCAGCTATGTTTCCCCTTTTGGTGTTGAGATACTGTGGCTTCTGGCTTGATAGCTCACACTGTATTTTTGCAGCAGGGGAGGTCATGTACAGGTTCATGGGTGACATCTCGGATGGCTGTTTGGATAAACTGAGTTATTGTGTGGAAGATGTTGGATCTGCTGATATGAGGAGAATGAGAGTTAAAATTGTGGTAAGGATAGGAATTAACCATGAAATTTAGGGTGGGCTGTGAGGTTATCACCTCCAGGAGTCTGAGGAGAAGGAATATTAACATTATATCCTCAACATTGAACATTAATGGTTGACAGTGAAGTTACATAATTTGGTGGCCTTACACACATAGAGTTTTAGTGGGTATAGGAGACTTTATATCAACTGTGGTTTCATTACAGCATTTTTGAGTGATTTTTTTTATTTTTCATGCATTTTAGATTCCCAACCAGAGCGTTGCATAGGACTATGGTTAAAATGATTTTATTTTCTCCCAGTTGGTATAGTTTGAGGCATAGACAACAACAAATTATTATTAGTTCCCCTTTTCGGGCTGTGAAGCAGCTGGCACTTTAACTTGTAACTTTAGTGCCTGTCTTGGTCTTGCTGTTAGCATCTTAACTGGAGCTATGACTACAGCCCACAGCACAAAATTACAAGAGTTTCATTGCAGTGTCTGCAGCACTGAAAGCATACTTTGCCCCTTATGAGAACAGGAGGGGACCGATGTCACAGTCACTGGAGTGAGCACAAAGGACACTCATGAGTGATGTTCATGAGCTGCCACTGAGTGACAGGCAGTTGGAACTGCTGGGCTAGGCACCACAAAGTCTGGTATCCATGATATTTGCCTTTTTGGTGGAGCCACTCTGCTGCTTTTGGGTTTCAATGGTATGGCTCTGGATCTTTGTGAGGGCATCTGCCTCAACAGTCAAAAGAGATGTTAGAGGAGGGTGCCAGGACATGATAGACAGTTACCTGTTGCTTCCACACATCTCTTTTCCCCACATAGGGCAGCCCACAACAGTTCAGTGTTCCTGTCTTATACTTTGGCTTCTTTTCACAATTGTGAGTAAAGCCCAAGGGGTATTTGTTTATAATGTTGCCTCTGCCACAAACCCCACCCAAAGCCAATATTGGTGTTGGCTATATCCAATACACAGGGTAAGGTAAGGTTCACCACCACCCTTTACTGGTAAAACTTGTGTTATTGCCCTTTTTACTAAAAACAGTCTGCTTTTGGGTGGGGGGTTTCTCATTTCCAGGCACAGCATTTTCAGATTAAGACATATAATTGTTTTTAATATCTAAGCTAAATGAGGGATGGAGCGTTTTCAGTACCCCAACAATATAACAAACTCTATTAGGAAACATTGTAATTTTTCAATTACAGCAGAGGATACAGTTTTTGCTTTACTAAACTAAAGAACATTTAATAATTTACTAGACAGCCAGGACTTTGTAGCTTGTCCCAATTGTTTGCCCATCTCAGACTCTTAAGAAACCATTGCCTCTGATGCTTCTTTTAATTCTGTAAAAAGGATTGCTGGTTAACATAATAGCAATAGGGTTACAGACACACATTTTTCCATGCAGGAAATACCTTTGCCACCAGTCCAGGAGAGTTGGCTGGGCTATGTGCATAGCCTTGGGAAGCCCTGCAAAATCCACCATTGGCCCTCTCACATGAAGGTGAATGCAGGCTGATTTGACTTACCTAAGGAGATACTAAAGAAAGCCTTAGCGAATTTTAAAACAGTGATAAAGATATAACTGAATATTAATTCCTTACAGCAAACTAGCAATATTTGGGACAGCTGTTTACAACAGTGGTGTTACTTTAATTCATGATAATCTACTGTTATGCACCACCTCTGACAGCCCTCAATGGCAACTGTTTTTCTGCAGCCATAGAGCTGCTTTTCTAGTGGAGGTGGGGCAAATCAGATGAACACGAGCTAAAGCATCCACCTCTTGATTTCTAGGTGGAGAGTTTGTTTCTGTGACACATACTCATAAATCTTGCTCCTTTGGTATGGCTTTTCATTACTTTCTGTCTTTGATTTTACTGCTTTTAAGATTTAAACACTTTTATTAGTAATTAGCAACAGTTAGGAATATTTGAGGATTATAAATGCAGTTAAGCTTTAATTCAGCAGTTTAGATAGACTGGTGTTTAAAACATATAATTTGGATCATTGCTTTGTGGGAGTACACTTATAGAGACTTGGGAGTTAGCTAAAAGCTTACTAATAAGAGGTGAGGAATTGTAGGTTTGTTAAGTAGGATTATAAGAGACAGCTGGGTGTTGAAATTTTTGCTAAGATGAGAAGGATCAGAGGGATAGGATTTGAGATGATGTTTGATTTGTGAGAGATCAGAGAGTGAGAAGGGGATGTGAAGGTGCATAATATTTCTGCCTGGGACACTATCTGGAGAGAGAGGACAGGAACTTGGGAAGGAGGCTGGAGATCAGGGAGTTGGGCTCAAGTGTGGGTGATGGGTGGGGAGAAGGGAGTGGGCCCAGATAGATGTGTGGGAGAAGGGAAGGAGGATAGAAGCAGAGGAAGTATGTGATTGGAGGGATAAGAGTCAGAAGAAGAGTTTTCTGTGTGCTAAAGGCAGGGCAGAGATTCCTCACCAGTCAGTCCCAGGAACCCCAGACCAGGGTTTGTCGACACGACATTTTAGAGGTAAATGACACTCATTAGAATGCAGAGAGGGGATCTGAAGAATAGACTTCAGCCCACCCATGGAAATTGGTAGATATGACTTTATACAGTACATCAATAGGCAGGGAACCTGAGTACAACCTGGGGCCAAATGGCCAGGGGGGATTGGGCTAAAAGGTCTTGGAATATGGGAAGGGTTGGTGATGCTTGAACCCAGAGGGGGTGATGGCCCTTATCTGCTCCACTTTGTTTATTCTTGGTTAGGGATGGGTTTCAACGGCTTGCTTGGTCAGGTGGGTTATGGCTGGAGGCTGCGTTTTTCAATTTATGTCACAGGGATATTGATTCATGGTCTTATGACTTGTTAATCATTGCAAACCTCATAAGGGGGAAACTCTAACAGGATGTTACTTTGACAATATTTAGAGTGTATTTTAAGTTTTACTCACATTTTATTTCGATCAGAATTTTTATCAAGGGGTTAAAAGGAACTTTCCATTTTTAAATCAATAGCTTACTCCTCAACTTAAAGCTTGTTGAAGTGTACTCCTGAAGAGTAATCCAGAATATATGTGTTAAATGTCTGTCTATCTAAACTGCTAAATTAGTGCTTAATTGAGTTTATACTGCTCAAGGATTCATAACTTGTTGCTAATTACTAATAAAAACATATACAAGAGTGGGCTTGCACATTACAGGCAACATGAATTCCAGAAGAGATCTTAAAAGCAGTAAAATCAGAGATGTGAAATGATGGAGAGCTTTGAGACAGCCATACCAAAGGAGTAAGAATTATGAATCAAATTAATGACCTTCATGTTTCTAGGTGAGTCTTAATTCATTTTTTTGTTTGTCTGTTTGTTCAGTGTATATTTTGATACATCTGGATAGTAATATAAAATTAATAAATGAAAATTCTTCAAAAAGTTCTATTCAAATGGCCAAAAATTATGTGCTTATATTGATAACTAAGTAGAGATACTATTAGAATAAATTAGCATTATGTGTGTTAATTCTTTAAAATGATGAAAATTATAAGTTTTGAGTAATATAATTTTTACAAACTTCTTTCTAGAAGTTTGTTTTTGCTTAAATTGAAATGAATAGTTTATTTTTTCTTCACAGAACAGAATGAGGTATGTGAGACTTAATTGGATATAGAGAGAAGTAAAAGTTTTGTGGAAGTGCTGACTAAAATGAGTGAGGTTTGTCCTAAGATAAGATGGCTTATTTTCACAAAATCAGAATGGAAGTATATAGGACAAAACTTGAATGCATATGGCAAGTTGTAGAAGGTGTTGTAAAAGGTATCATTACATAAGTGAATGTGTTCTTTGAACGTGAAGTTTGTCTTGAGATGAAGTAACTATAATCTAGGTGGTGATGAATAGTTATAAGAAGTGTACAAAAGCATTGTTTAAACTGAAATATTTATATGGCTAATTCCAGAAAGCCATTATTAAATAGAAACTGAACTGATGTTGATAACAATATAACTTCATAACAAGAAAACCTGTCAGAGGCATATTGAAGTGGTGGTAGGGATAAAAAAAATCTTGATTCCATTGGGTAACTTAGGTTCTCATAAAATAATGCAGAAAGTAATTTTTCTTGTACTGCCAAAATAAAATACCTGTTATTTAATGTAATCATGGTAAAGGTATAAAAATAAAAAGTAATGAGGTGGTTGAGTTCATTTGATATGTGATAAGTTAATTGAAAGGTATTGAGAAACTGTTATAAAATTAAAGTAATTCTTTAACCCTCTATAAATCAAAGGTATATGACAAAAGTGTTCATATGAATACTTAAAGATTGTATATAATTCCCAAAATTTAACAATGTTTTCTGCAAAATATTAAATAAAAGTATAATGCTAATCATGGTTTTAATTATTTTAAAAAATGATTTGTGTCACAGAAACAACCTCTTCACTTGGAAATCAAGAGGCAGATGCTTTGTCCCATATTCATCAGATTTGCCCCAGCTTGGCTAAAGAAGTATCTCTATGGCTGCAAAAAATGTGTGGTCATTAAGGGCTTCCAGTAGTGGTGCGTAACAGTAAATTATCTTAAATTAAAGAAACACCACTGGTGTATGCAGCAGTCCCAAATATTGCTGGTTTATTGAAAAAAAATTAGTACCCAGTTATGTAACTATCACTTTGTTTTAGATCTTGCTGAGACCTTCTTTAGTATCTTCTTAGGCAAGTCAAGCCAGCCTGCATTCACCTTCATGTGGGGAAGCCAATAGTGGATTTTGAACTGCTTTACCAAGGCTATGTGCATAGTGCACCATGTGTACTGGCCTGGTGGCAAAGGATCTGGCTGCATGGAAGAAACATGTGATTATAACTCTCTTTCCTTATATTGATGATATTATGCTAACCAGTAATTCTTTTTTTAGAATTAAAAGAAGCATCTGAGTCAATGGTATCCTATCTTAAGTACCTGGGATGGGCAAACAATTGGGACAAGGTGCAAGGTCCCTGATGCTTTGTCAAACTCTTTACTGTTGTTAAAGAACAAAGTTTCCTCACACCACAAACTGGAAAACAATTAATGGCCTTTCTATGATTGCTGGGGTACTGAAGACCCTTCATCCCTCATTTAGCTCAGATACTAAAACCATTGTTTGTATTAATCAGGAAAAGTTCTTCATAGAAATGAGAACATCCCGAGCAGGCTTCTTTTTAAAAAGCAAAGAGGGCAATAACACAAACTTAAGCAATCATGGGGGTGGGCCTTGACTTACCATGTGATTTGGATGTGGCCAGCATCAATACTGGCTTTGGGTGAGGTTTGTGTTATAGGCAACATTCTAAACAAATATCCCTTGGGTTTAAGTCATAATTTTGGGAAGGGGTCAAATTAAGATATAGTCCCTTACAGAAGCAACAATATATAGCATTCCTTGCCTTGTTGCAAGTGAAGGACTTAACCCAATAGTGTCCCATCACTCTGGAGACTGCCATCCTTATCCTGGTGTGGATAGCAGATACTAAAAACAAGACAGGAACAATGGACTATCATAGGCTGACCTTTGTGGAAGGACATCTGGGACACCTGCCAGAAGTGATAAGTAAATTTGTCTCATGTTCCTGTTCTCTCCTCTAATGCCCCTTTCAGGAATGTTGAAGAAGATGCCCCTGTGAATATCCAGAGCCATACCATTGAGATCTGAGAGGCAGCAGAGTGGCTCCACAGGAAAAGCATGCATCATCGTTGCTAGATCCTGTGGCAGCAGTTCCATTTGCCTGTTACTCACCAGCAGCTCACGGACATTACCCACAAGTGTCCATCATGCTCACTCTAATGACTGTGACAACTACCTCATTGAATGGGACATATTTGCTGAGCATAAACTCCATTAGCACAATGACAAGTGGATTACATCAGTCCCACCTGCTCTTGGAAGGGGCAAGGTATGCTTTTCACTGCTGCAGAGCACTACAACAGAACTCTTGTAACCAGCAGGCTACTATTCACTGCCTAGAAAATTTAAGTCCCTTATATTAGAAGTCCAGATTGACAGTGACCAAAAAATCACATTTACCATTCACTTTATGCGGTCTTAAAGAATTAACCAGGATATTCTTTGGATTTTTTTTGGAAAGGATGAATGGTTTTTTAAAGAAATAAATAAAAGGTGATAAGGGATCTTTACAACAATAGACTAAGTACAAATTCATCACCATGGGCTGTGGCCCCAGGTCCAGTTAAGATGTTAACAGCAGAACCAATGCAGGCATGGAAATTACAAGTTAAAGTGCCAGCCACCCTATAGCCCAAAATGGGAAGTAATAATAATAATTTGTTGTTGCCTACACTTCAAACTATACAAACTGGAAAAAATGATGTCAATTAACCATGGTACTCATGTGTGCAGCCTCACTTGTTACGAATCTTAAGCCCATGAAAATAATCTGAGGTCTCCTATTCTTGCTAAAACAGTATGTGTGTCTATGTAAACTCTTCTAATGCCTACACTGGTTTTTAATGTCACTAAAGGAAACTAAAAATTTGGAAGGGGAAAAATGTATGGCATTAGAAACCTCCTCATAAAGCCCCCCTACCTGGTTCTTTGTTGTCTAATAATGAAAGGTTGCTTATGTACTGGTAGGGCAGCATAGTCTGCCCTTGTTCATATGAAACAACAACAACAAACTGTCATATGAAATGGTTTACCCCAAAATTATGTAATTTCACTGTTAAGCATTAATGTTCAATGTTGTGTATATTTTACCCCTATTTTTCTGTTGTCTATAAAATACAACAATATAAAATTGTTGTTGCAAAATCTGGATTCAATGTTCCAATGCCCTAACTGCTCAGGTTGTATCTCAGAAGATTGAAGAGGCACTGGGGTGCAGTGTAGGGACATGAAATGCCCACACCCCCTTCCCACTAGTTATTTGTGTAGATTGCTGGAATGGGTGGGGTGAAATTGGCTAGAAATCCATCTTGGAAGGTTCTACTATAGTGTACACAGGACCCTAGGTATAGTAATCATTATCCTACATTCATTCTACTCTTCATATTTGCATATGTGTGGCATCAGACTGTTGTGTACATATGGCCTCTCACTGTTGTGTATGTGCTGCCCATCACTGTTAATCATTTACTAGGCTATGTGCACCCTCAGGATGCTCTATGCATTTGTTAAACTCTCTCTTTGTGCTGTCTAGCCCTATATAATCTTTCCAATCCCATGAAGAGTATGGTAACCACCCTACTGACCATCATAAGGACTGGACATGAAAGTAATAAATGGTGTGATTGCTGCTGGCCTTTCCATGTGGTTTCTTTGGAATATCAAAGTATTTGGTCAACCTTCCTGGTCACAACCTTCCTATGTTACAGAGTGCACTGGAGATGGGCGAGTAGAGCAAAACTCATAATTCCTACAAAATATTGTTTTAAATGCACAAGGTAGCAGTTTGATATTGGTTATAAATTCCAAAAAAAGATATTGGATTATGTTTGTAAACTGCTGTGTTCCTGGGCATAATTAAATTATGATTAGGGCTTTCATTGGGCCAAGTCAGTAGGACATTGAGTCCCCAACCACTTGGTGGTTGGGGACTCATGGAGAAAACTACATGGCAGAAAAGAGAGTTGGAGTTTTTGAGCTGGAGCTCTGGGAAGTAAGCACACAGGGGAGCTGTGTCATGAGGAAGTAGAGAAGGCCCCAGAATAGAGACAAGCCATTCACCTGACAGTTTACAGCTGGCCTTGTGGAGAGAACAAAGCAGCTGAGTCCAGAGAGAATTAAGCCCCAGGGAGAAAGGCAAAGCCTAGAGAGACTGATCATGGAGTCTTAAGAGGAAGGGGAATGCTGAACATCAGCAGCCATCTTGCTCCAACACATGGCAATAAACTGATGAGGGAAGTAACTTACACTTTATGACCTGGTAATTGTAAACTTCTACTCCAAATAAGTATCTTTTATAAAAAGCAACCAATTTCTGGTATTTTGCATCAGTACCCCCTTAACTGACTAACACAGTTAGTCAGTTAAAAAACAGTGGGGCATGCAAAGAAACAGAAAAGTAAGACCCATACACATGAAAAAATGTAGGGAACCAACACTGCTTCTGAGAGTGACCTGATGTCAGATGTAATAGAAAAAGATTTTGAATTAACCATGAGAAAAGTGAACACAGAAGTATAATATTGATAAAAGAAGTTAAGCAGTATATGATGGACAATGCCACTTCAATAAGAGAATATCAATAAAGAGAAATATATATATATTTTTAAAAGAAACAACTGGAAATTCTAGAATTGAAAAATGCCTTAACTGAAATTAAAAAGAAAATCCTTAGAGGTTCCCAGGAGTAGATTTGTACAGGCAGAAAAGGTGTCAGTGACTATGATGATAAATCAATAGAGAATATGCAAGCTGAAAAGCAGAAAGATATAAGAGGAAACATAAACAGAGCCTCATAGGAATGTGGGGCACCATTAAGCACATCAACATATGCATAGGAGAGTATTAAGAGAGTAAACAGAGAGAATTATTTGAAGAAATAGAGGTTGGCAACATCCAAATTTATTGAAAAATAGTAACCTACAAATCAAATAATGTCAAAAATGTCCAGCAGAATAAACACAAAGACACACAGACATATCATTTTAAAAAACTATAAAAGTAAAAAACAGAGAAAATCTTGAAGCAGCAAGAGAAAAATGTGTTGCTTACTAGGAAATCCTAATAAGAACATTAGCTTCCTCTTAGCAGAAACAATGGAGGGCAGAAGGCAATGGGATTACATTTTCAAAGTGCTCTAAAATGTGAAGCAAAACTGTTAGCCAATAATCCTATATCCAGCGAAACTATTGTCAAAATATGACCATGAAATAAAGACCCAGAGAAAGAAAACTGAGATAAACTTTTGTTAGCAGATCTGCCTTACAAGAAATACAAAAGGAAAATTTTCAAACTAAAAATTTTAGGAAGTAATCCCAGAAGGTAATTCAATTGATGGTGTACTTATGAACCTCATACTTGTGAAATTGAAACTTAGCCTAATATTATATGTTGCCTAACAGTTACCTCCTGAAAGCCCCCTTGATTTTCAAATGTGGACTCCCTCTAAACCAAACACAGCATCTATACTCACTACCATCCTCCTGACATGTCTCCTGGGGATGAGCCTCCCTGGATTGAGGGAATATTACCAAGTGCCAACTAAAAATGCATCTGGAAACAGACCTTGACCAAAAGGGGAAAATATTAAATACAAATGATTTTTTTATGGCTAAAAGATTTCAAAGTGAGTCAGAAATTCATTCCAAAGATTATGCTTATGCACATCTCAGGAAGATATCATTGAAGGCCACAGTAAACAGTGCCTCATGTGTGGGGGATCCTGAGGACTTGCAGATACTATACACAGAGCAGACAACCAAGGGAATTTGGCACCTTGCCACTGGGACTTACTTTGTAATATATATTTCCCAATGTAACAGAGTTAGACTTATTCATAATTTCCCTACGAATTGCTCTTATACTCTTTTTATTTGAACATATAATTAGCACTATTCTCATTGAATATATGTCTAAGAGACTTAAATCTGCAGTCTGTTCATATGCCAGTTGAGCCCTGAATCAGCAGAGTTGCAACACGTGCTCTTCAGCTCATTTAACTCACTGAGGACAAATAACAAAAGGATGAGAATGGACAATGCCCATCGCCCCAAAACAGAGATTATCTACAACTGAAAGCATGACAGGTCCATCCATCTGCCCCATGGAATCTAAGGTTCCTCTCAATTAGAAGCAGAGTGGGCACTATCACCCCATAATTCTCAAGATTTAGGAATGAACAAACATAAGGGGAAAATGCAACTATGGGCTAAAGTGGACTTACTTTTAATGTACTAATGGAAGAACTTGTAACATTGATAAAACGGCAGTGTTCACCAGAGGTTGTGAGGGGAGGGAGAGGGAAGGATATGTGTAACATGGGGGCATTTTCAGGACATTGGAATTATTCTGCATGGCATTGCAACTGGCCATTACACATTTTGTCAAAAACTAAAAAATTGTGAGGTGCAAAGTGTAAACCATAATATAAACTTTAGAACATGGTTAATAGCAATGCTTGAGTATTTTTTCATCAATTGTGACAAAAATATCACACTAAGGAAAGATGTGATTGATGGGGAAAAAAGTGTGAGGGGGGAGAGTGTGGAGTATATGGGAATGCCTTTATATATAAACATTTTTAAAAAATAGAAAAATAAAATCTATATGAACAAAGGGCATCAATACAGGTAATTATGCATTTACATAAGTCTATTAATACATATTTTCTACTTTATAATCTAATTTGAAAAGCAATTGTATAAAATAATATGTATATAACATAATTGGGGAGCTATGACATATAAAAATGTAATATATGTGTACAATATTTTCCATCACAACAGTGAGGAATTAGGAAATTATGAAAAATATTGAAGCAACAATTCTAACAATATGTTATTGGACTTTTAAAATTAGTTGAGCTATAGAGGAGGAACATTTGTATATATATACATAATTAAAAGCTAACAAATCTGGCATAAATCTGAAGCTAACATAAATCTGAAGTTGATTCTGATCATTTAAGATGTATATGGCAAACCCTACAAAAATTTTAAAAAGACTTAGAAAAATAAAGGGAAATCATTAATGAAATTAAATATTACATTAGAAAATATTCACTAAACACAAAAGAACATAGTAAAGAGGAATAAAGAATTTAAAAAGATGTAATAAATTGGAAATATGCTAGATGTAAATTCAATTATATCAAAATAGCATTAAATGTGAATGGATTAAGCACTCCAATTAAAAAGCAGAAATTATCAGACTGGATTAAAAAAGACAACACAATACATCTTTATTTTTTGTCCCCAGGTGAAACGCTTTAGATTTAAAGGCACAAATTCATTAAAAATAAAAGGATGCTAAATTTTATATCACACAAAGAACAGCCATATATACACTATATCATCTATAACAGTGTTAGATAAAATATATTTTAAAACTGACAAAAATATTATTATAAATGAAAAGGGACACTTTATATAATAAATAGTTCAATTCACCAGGGAGACATATTGACTTTTTTTTTAATGCATGAAAATACATGAAGCAAAAACAGACAGAAAGGATGAGAAAAAGCAATGGTTCAAAAATAAAATTGAGAGATTTCAGTATCCCACTTTCAATAATAAATAATACAGGTTGGCTGAAGAACATAAAGGAAATAAAAGAGGTAAACAAATTTACACACCAAATAGTCTAACATAAACTTCTATGACTAATCTATTAATGGCATAAAAGAAATTATATTTTCTGTCTCATCATCCCGTCTGACTTACTCATAAATTTCCCTGTTTCTCAATGAACCACTTAGATCTGCCCTGGGCATACATAAAGCTAGCAGCGTCTGTACTTCCATAAGGTTTGGATAATAATAGATATAATTAGTTTCTCCAAATGGCCCCTGTGGTTTCTTTTCTTTGATCTTCTGCCCTTTGGTGCCACGTAATTAACTAGTAACTTATGTATCTCCAATTGGCTTGGATTTTTTTTTAACGTGAATTTTCAAATGTATTTTCTGAAGTCACAGGACATACTAGGAACAGTCAGCTTCTCCAAATGACCCTGGACACTTCTACTTTCTGTGCCATATACTTTAAAACCATCAGTCTCTAATATTCACAGAAAATACTTTCTCCAACCTGGGTCACAATAATGGCTACAACCCAAGACCCACCTGTTCTCCTCACTTTCCCCCTCCCTGAAACATTTCAGGAGCCTTGATAAGGCCACTATCTTTTCATGCATTTTCAGTGGGTTGGGTATTTGTACCAAAGCTGCATCACCAGAAATTGCACATAACATCTGTGATGGTTAGGATAATGTGTAAACTTAGCTGGGTAATTGTGTCCAGTTGTTTGGTCAAGGAAACACTGGGCTAACTGTTATACAAGGACACTTATGGACTTTAGTCACTGGTTTATTGCATAGATGGCTGATTACATCTACAATCAACCAAGGGTATTGCCATCAGCAATGAATGATGTTTTATCCAACCAGTTGAATTCCTTAAAAGAGAAAGTGATTTCAGCATTCAGAAAGAATTTCCAAGCTTGAATTCAAACAGCCAAAATCTCCTGGGAACTCATGAAGGCCCTTCATTTGGAGCACCTGATTTACAGCCTGCCTGCAGAATTTGGACTTGAGCATCACCCTGGTATTGTGGTAGAATTTTATAAAATGCTATTTACAGATATCTCCTGTTAATTCTGTTTCCCTAGAGATCCCTGACTAATAAAGCTTGGTACCAAGATTGGTTCTTGAGAAACAGAATCTTAAACATGGGATTTAAGACGTGGTTCTTGGAGTTTTGCAATTGGCTGTCTAATTGAACTCAAGGGTACTAATGACTCCCTTTCCAATAAATAAGTGACCATTAATAGTCCATGGCATGAATTGGCAATGGAGATAGGCAAAACATCTTCACAGGATGTTTTACTTCCACACTTATAAGAGGAAAGGGTCTGGGTGAGATTGATTTCAACACCTTAACAGAGTTTTGTGAAATCAAAAGGTACACTGATTTCAGCTGGCTCTTCCTAGATACTCTGGAAACAGTTACAAAAGACATGGATTGGCTATAGGCTTCAAATTTGCAAGTTAAATACTGCATGAATTATGTGAAAGTTTCTATGTGTGCTCTGAAAGAAAATCTTATTTCATACAGCCACAGACTTGAGATGTCTGGAAATCAGACTCAGAGTCGCATTGTATGAGTAGCAGAGTTACAAAGGGAACTAAAATCTCAACCTTGCAGTGAGTTTGCAGTTAAAGTGAAGGCATTGATTGGAAAGGAGTGGAACCCTGAGCATTGGGAGGGAGACATATGGGATGATGATGATATCAGTGGGAACACTGGAACCCTAAATTCTGCTAAGTCATTGCCAGATAAACCTGTGATGGCCTTCCCTGTGGAGACCACAAAATGTCAACCCATCACCCAGTCTCCAGGCTGCCCCAGAGTTCTGGACTTCCTTCCAGCCCTAAGGCAGGTACCAGCCAAACTCCAGCAGGCACTGCTGAACCTCCACACTACCCTGAAGTTTCTGCCTTTCAACAACTGACTGAAGAGATTAATCATGTGTCACCAGATGAAAATGCAAAGGAATAACCTGAGGTCAGTAGCATGCAAGGCATTTCTAATACTTCTCCTTACTTACCCACACCACCCCTCTTCTCTTTGAGACATATTAATAGACTAAAATCACAAGTTCCCAAAGGCAAAATACAAATCATGACCTATGAGAAAGTGCACTTTACTCAAAGGAATTGCATGAGTTTTCCAATTTATATAGACATAAATCAGGGGAATATGTGTGGGAACAGATACTAAGGTATGGGATAATGGTGAAAGGAATATAAAGTTGGATCAGGCTGAATTTATTGATATGGTCCAAACAAGAAGAAAGTCTGGATTCAATGATGTAGCTCAAGGGGTTAGAAAGTGCTCTAACAATTTGTTTGGGTGGATGTCTGAAACATGGATCAAAAGATGGTCTATCATATCTGAGGTTGAGATGCCCAATTTATGCTGATATACAGTAGAAGAAGGACTTCAAAGGCTTAGAGGGATTGGAATACCAGAATGGATTTACCATTTAAGAACTGCCCACCCACCCCATGAATGTCCAGAGGACACAACTTTAAACACGACATGAGGAATACATCTGTAAGAATAACGCCATCTTCTCTGAGTATCTCTGTGGTTACTCTTCTCTGTAGTCCAGATGTTACTGTAGAAACTACTGTAATGGAACTAGAATCCTTAAACATTATTGGGATGATAGGATCTCAGGCAAGTAAAATTCAAGTATTGGCAGTTAATTGCCAAAGACAAGGTGGGTATAGCTACCACAATAAAAGGCAGACCCAACGCTGCAATCAAATGAGTCCGAGTTGCATAAATTTATGAAGTTGGCTAATATATCATGGAGCACCTAGGAGTGAAATAGATGGGCAGTGTATCTGTTTGATATTGTTTATGAATTCCAAAAATAGATATTGGATTATGTTTGTAAACTGGTCTGTTCCTGGGCATGATTAAATTATAATTACAGTTTTGATTGGGCCATGAAAACCACATGGCAGAGAAAAGAGTTTGAGTTTTGAGTTGCAGTCCTGGAAGAAAGAGCACAGAGGACCAGAGCAGCTGAGTCTAGAGAGAAACAAGCCCATATGTCTGAGAAAGGTGTGCCTGCCCCCCATGGGTTAGGGAAGGCTGCTCTGCGAGGTTTAGGCCTGTATGCCAAAGGATAGGGAGGATGTTGTTTTCATTTCATTGTATTAAGAGCCTAAGCAAATGATTGGATAAAGTGTGGCAATCACCCCAATGCTCTTGGAGGGTGACATCTGGAGTTTTGTTGCCTCCCAGATCTTGATAAGGGTGGAACCAAGAAAATGGGCAATGAGCAAGCCTGTGGAAAGGGTGGATCCTCATGATGTCCCAGGGACAAGAAACCATGATCTTAAGAATGACTCTTAGAATTTGAAATAGAATGAAAGATACCCTGCAGGTTTACTGAACTGTAGAGGACCCATGACTCATGTTTCCTTCCCAATTTCTCCTTATAGTAATGACAATGTTATTCTTTTATCTGTCCATTTGTGTATAAGAAACAGAAAAATTGTTTTGTAAGTTTCAGAGGTCTACATCCAGGGGGACTTTGCATCAAGACAAACTGTATTTCTTTAAACTGATTGAGATATGATTCTATATTTAACATTGTACTGATTTAAGGGTTTTGGGTTTTTTTTTTTTGGAAATTTGTGATGTCTTTTTGAAATTCAGAGGGTGGAGTGTAGCGGTTTGATATTGTGTATAAATTCAAAAAATAGATATTGGATGATGTTTGTAAACTGGTCTGTACCTAAGCATGATTTAATTATGATTACGGCTTTGGTTGGGCCATGTCAATAGGATGTTGAAGCCTCACCACTTTGGTGGACAGGGATGCACAGAGAATACTACACAGCAGAGAACAGAGTTGGAGTTTGAGCTAGGGCCCAGGAAGTAAGCACACAGAAGATCAGAACAGCTGAGCCCAGAGAGAATCGAGTCCCAAGGAGAGAAACAGAGCCAGTCACCTGAAAGACTACAGCTGGCCTTGTGGAGAGAGCAGGGTGGCTGAGCTTGAAGGGGAACAAGCCATGGGAAGAGAGGAACCAAGAAACCCTAAACTCTTGGCAGACATCAGCAACCATCTTGTTCCAGTACATGGCAACCGACTTTGGTGAAGGAAGTGACTTATGCTTTATGGCCTGGTAACTGTATGCTTCTATCTCAAAGAAATACTCTTTAGAAAAAACCAAGAGACTTCTGGTATTTTGCTTCAGCACTCCTTTGGCTGACTGATACAGGCAGTCTACTAAACTCGTACTTGAACTGTATAATCAGAAGTGTCTTAGATTGAGTGAATAAAACCATAACTTGGATTACAGACACAGGGAATCATGACCCCATAATCAATTCCCATATTTCAGACAGTTTACAGACCTAGAGCCTCTTAATTGAGGAAAAGGCCATGTCCCCTTGGGGAATGATCCTGTTACACATCTAAATATTTATACTGTGAATCTTCCTCCTAGCTTTCCCCAAGGAGACCTACAGCCCTTTACCAGTGTAACTTTGCATTGGGGAAAAAGAAAGCATCAGACATTTGGGGGATTATTAAACACTGGCTCAGAAACAACATTAATTCTAGGAGACCCAAAAAGTCACTGTGGTCCACCAGTTAGAGTAGTGGGATATAGAGGTCAGGTTATAGAGTTTTATCTAAGGTCTGTCTCAGAGTAAGTCCAGTGTGTCTGCGGACCCATTCTGTTGTAATTTCCCCAATTCCAGAATGCATAATTTGAAAAGACATACTCAGTAATTGGCAGAAATCCCACATTGGATCCTGGATTTGTGGGTTTAGTGCTATTATGGTAAGAAAGGCCAAGTGGAAGCCACTAGAACTGCCCCTACTTATCAAAATAGTAAATTGAAACCAATATGGGATTCCTTGAGAGATTGCAGAGATTATTACCACCATCAAGGATCTGAAGGATGCAGGGGTGGTTATTCCCACCACATCCCAATTCAACTCCCCTATTTGGCCTGTGCAGAAATCAGATGGATCTTGGAGGATGGCAGTAGATTATCATAAACTTAACCAGGAGGTGTCTCCAATTGCAGCTGCTGTCCCAGATGTGGTATCATTGTTTGAGCAAATCAACACATCCACTGGTAACTGGCATGCACCTGTTCATCTGGCAAATGCTTTTTTCTCAATTGCCATTAGTAAGGACCACCAGAAATAGTTTGCTTTCAGCTGGCAAGGACAGCAATATACCCTCACTCTCCTGCCTCAGGGGTATATCAACTCTCTAAGCTTATGTCATAATATTGTATGCAGGGAACTTTATCATTTCTCCCTCCCACAAGACATCATACTGGTCCATTATATTGATGATATCGTATTGATAGGACCTAGTCAGGAAGAAGTAGCAAAGATTCTAAACTTATTGCTAAGCCATTTGCATGAGAGAGGATGGGAGATAAATTCAACAAAAATACAGGGGTCTTCCTCATTGGTGAAATTTCTAGGTGTCCAGTGATGCACAGCATGTCAAAGTATCCTTTCTAAAGTGAAGGATAAGCTGTTACATCTAGCCCCTTCTATGACCAAAAATAGGCACAATGCTTAGTTTATCTCTTCAGATTTTGGAGACAACACATTCCTCATTTGGGTATGCTACTCTGGCCTATCTACCAAGTGACCAGAAAAGCTGTTAGTTTTGATTGAGGGCAGAACAATATCCAAAGCAATTAGTTCATAGTGTAGGGAGATTTGGTGTTAACCAACAGTGGCCAAGTGGGAATGCCCTTATACTGCTCTTGGCTTATTAATATGCTGTCCCATGTGGTTAGCACCATTTGGAGAGGATCCATCAGTGGCTGGTGTTAAGTGGCATTGCTTTGCTTTTCCCTTTGTGTCTTCAGGGTGTTGCTTAGGTTACAAATACCAAATTTTGGATATATTAAAGTCCCATGGACCAGCAGAGAGGTATGGGCCAGCTCTCAGGAGCCTGTGTAATTTGACCACTTATTTTAGTGCAGCAAGCAGAAGAACAATGTGATCCTATTTCTTCCCCCAAAAGGCTGAATAAATCCACTGCAAATATGGTATAAATTAATTGGCTATTGTTCTTTGTTTATATAAGACCCACCCAAATTATAGGAGAGGTCTTCCAAGGCCTATGTGTCTTCGGCCACTCAGGGGTAAGATTTCATGGGCCTTCCATTGGTTGTGTCTGCCATATCACCCAGAGGGTAGCAATGGCACTACATTGAGATGGGAGACTCTGTTGCTCAGTCTTTTCTGTGCTGTTTCTGCCAGAACCTGTCCAAAGTATTATACTGTCCCTGGGTTTAGGGAATATTTCCCCTGTCAGAGCACAAAGGGAGTGGAAATACACATGAGCCTCATATTGCTTTTGTCTTAGTCACTAATGCTTCTCATCACTGACCCTTGGGTTATAGAGTGTCCAATCCTTGGCTGTAGAAACTTACCTTTCTGAAGGTAGTTGGGGCACTAGATAGAAAGGGAAAGAATATGTGACAGCAATGAGGGACCCCACACCCCATTTTTTTATGGCTACAACTTACAAGGTCAAAGGAATCTAGGGCTGGTAGAATACTAAAACCCAAACCAGAAATTTACCAGACTAGAAATATAAAATGTTTTTAAGGATTTTATTCAACAGGAGGGAAAAATATGGCTGAATGGATGCTAAGGGTATTTAATGAAGTTTGAGGTTCCTCTCTAACCCCCACTTCACACACTTGTCACAAAGTTGGAATTACTGCCAAGGCAGATGACCAGTGGCAAACAATTAATGAGGCTGGATTGTTACTTAAAAATGAGTGAGATCATGCAATGGGCATAAGATTTCTTTGGTTATGCAGAGAAAAGAACCTTCACTTCATCTCCAACTCTGATGAGACTACAACCATTTAATTACCAAGTAGTGAAAAATTTTCTTAAAGGGAGCCTCCTTCTCCTGAATTACCAGGCAGCCATGTTCAGCTTTATCAGCAGTTGCTACTGCATCTTCCTCTTGCATATCAAGTGGCAACTCTCTAATCCTATTGTGACTATTGGAATAATTGTTATTAACCACCTACCCGCAGTACTGGCACTTTTTGCACTTACTTTGACCACTGTAGGTATTTATATATTAACATGTCATGTTTCCATGAACATGATCAAATCCTTGGCTCCATTGGTGGGCCATGCCAAATGGGCCACCATGGACCTGGCACTGTGAATCAGGGTGATAAATCCCACAATATCACCAAAACAAGGTACTTTGGTACTCCTGCCTATAATTCAATATCTCCTCAGAGAGGGAGTCATTCATTATACTAACCAACTCCCCATATATTAGCCCTATCTTGCCAGTTTTTAAAGTCCCCAGCAATGAAAATCAATTAACAATCAATTATATCAACATTCCTGCACAAATATTGCCAACCAAAACTCCTATTAGTGGCATCATATGATTAATAAAAGATACATGCAGGAACATGAGCAATTGCTTTGTGTGACTGACTTGGCGAACATGTTTTACTCATTGCCAAAAATAAATAAATAAAATGAGAGAAAAAATTCCTAAGAGCTACTGCCAGGACATTAAAAAATGGTCTTTAGAAAAATTACTTAGTATATTGATTTTATATAACTGACATTTGATTAAAGGTGTGTAGCAGTTTGTTATTATTTATGTATTCCAAAAATGATAATTGACTATGTTTGTGAAATTATCTGTTCCTCAGGGCATGATACCCCTTTGATTGTATTAAATTCAGAGGTTTCACTTTTATTTTATCAAATCAAGATTAGGGCTTTGATTCAACCACAGGCTTTGATTTCAAAGTGAGTTGGGAAGTCATTCCAGAATTTGGGCTTATGCACATCTTAGTAGGATCTCGCTGATTGCCACAGTAAACAGTGCCTCAAGCAGAATGCTCCTGATGGCTATAGGGAAATCTTGACACTATAGGCAGGTCAGACAACCTCAGGGTATTAGCAATCATCAGTGTCTCTTACCTTGGAATGAATGATAACCTATCTCCTCAATACATTAGACTTAGACTCATTTATAATTTTCTCACATATGGTTCTTCTCCTTCTTTTATTTGAACGTATAATTGGCATTATAGCCATTAAATATATATCCCAGAGACTCAAGTCTTTTTGCTGTTCATATGCTGATTGAGCCCTGAAACTCAGCATAGTTGCAGCCAACACCTACTCTCCAGTTCACAGAGCTTACCCAGGACAACTAATAAAAGGATGATGATGGACAATGCCCATCCCCCCAAACAGAGAGTATCTGCAACTGTATGCAAGACAGTTCCATCCATTTGCCCCATGGGATCTAAGGCTCCTGTCAATCATAAGCAGATTGGGCATCACCATCCCAAAATCCTCAAGAATGTGGAATGAAGAAATATAAGGGAGAAATGTAAGTTTAGACCAAAATAGATACTTTATTATTTTAGTAATGGAAGAACATGTAATATTTATATAAAGACAGTGGTCAGCAGAGATTTTGAGTGGAGGGAGAAGGAAAATAGTTGTAACATATGGCATTTGGGGACAATTTTTAGAATTTTTCTGCATGATATTGCAATAATGGATACAATCCATTGTACATTTTGTCAAAACCTATAAAATAGTGTATTGAAAAGTGTAAACAATAATGTAAGCTATAGACCATGGTTAGTAGCAATGTTTGAATATGTGTTCATCAATTGTAACAAATGTTCCACACTAATGAAAGTTGTTTTTATTGGGAGAAATTATGGGAGGGGAGGCCATGGGGTATGAGGGAATCCCTTTTATTTTAAAGTAACATTTATGTAATCTAAAGCTACTTTAAAAAATAAAGGAAAATAAAATGTCTATCTGAACTAATAAAGGAGTTCAGCAAGGTTACAAGATATAAGTTCAAGATGACAATAAATTTTCCTTGTAATCTATACAAATGCAATAAACAATCCAAAAATAAACATAAGAAAATGATTCAGGTCACAATAGTATTAAAAAGGATAAAACACATAGGAATAAATTTAACAGAAGAAGTGAAAAATTTATACTTTGTAAACTAAATAACATTTTTAAAAGAAATCAGTGTAAGACCATGTATTTCAATTGTTTCTACTTTCTCTAGTTTAAACTTAAATACATTTTGATTTTTAAAAATTCCCAGTAGAGCTAGAGGTGTTTGGAATAGCTCTCTGGGGAGTGTAGTTACATGAAAGTGTCTTGGTCCACAAGAGAAAAACAGCTATTAGGTGAGAATATCAGCCCCAAAGAGCCCTGGGAAGACATTGGGCAGGGCCTATCTTTGCCTGGGCATAAACAATGCCATCATAAAAATATTGAATCTGTACTGGAGTCCCAGTAGGATATATGCTGACATAATTATCATGATAGATTCTAAGACACCTGCAAGAACTAACAGGAATTCTAACAAAAGCAGACTCTAAACAAAGATATCAATCTGGCCCCACATTTAAGCAATGGCAACTAGGTAGAACAGATTATATGAAGAAATGGATTATGATGCTGAACCCAACTGTCTTCAACTGGATAATAAAACTTGTATTCAAGACAACAATATATTGAATGGAGCATGGGGAGTGACAGAAACAGTTGAATTTAATTCCAGAATAATAGAGATAAATATATGTTTTATAACTCTAGTAAATCAAATATATGGTTTAGCAAACCCTTCCACAATGAATGTGGGAGCAAGTTACCTAGGTGTTTTCACTTCACTTCATGAAATTTAATTGAGCTTTATTCTTGCTTGTATACTTCCTGTAGATTTATGCTTTTTCCACTTTACCAGAATGATTGATTTTTATGGTTATATTTCCACTGTGTTTTTTCTCTTATTTAATTTAAAACATTACAAACTGAAAACCATGGTTATTATTTTCATTACATAAGTAATGTATCCATTATTAAGATACATAGCAATATTTCACCTAGCTCCTGTTTATGGACATTTGAAATTCTTACCAATGATTAATATTGCTTGTTATTCAGATTCCAATATCTGAGTTTATCATAAGAATAAACACATATTTCTTGTTGAAATCATTTGCACATTTTGTTTTGAGATAATCTATATTCTCAACAACCTAGAAAAATAATTTCTGCACACTCTAGATGATACATAGCTTTGGCAGCTAATATAAAATATTCCTAAAAAATGTCTTTTTTATTTTTTAAAAATTTATTAAAGTATATCACTCATACATAAACATACATAAACAGTAAGCATATATTACTAGCTGTGACCTTCTAAACAATCATAGATAACATCATACAGGGCTTTCAACCTCACCCTACCACCAATATCCTGTATTGTTGTGAAACATTTTTAACTAATGAAGAAAAAGTATCCTCAAAATATTATTACTAACCAAAGTCATCTTTTAATCTATATTTCTTTAGTATTTTCTTGATAAAGATTTCAATCCTTGATGATGTAAAATGCAAATTTTTATCCTAATGAATGACTACAGTTTATTCTTCAATTTGTTTTCAATCTTTAACATCCTTTATCTCCTTATACAGGTTAAATCCTGTGGGGCATCTTTATGGTGATGCCTTGCCCCTCCCTATTCTCAGTGTAATAACCTAATAGCCCTCCACTTATTCCAATCTCACCTCCTTGGTGTCTGATCACACCTTGAGGAATGTGACTGCAGAAAACAGAACTGTGTTGAATGTCTTCATTTGGTCATATTTCAAACGAGTCATAAACCTTCAAGCATAAGTTTGCATAACTCGACTGCACTTGCCATCTGTTGCACTTTGATATTATTTATGAATAGATATTGTTCATGTTTGTAAACTTGTCTGTTTCTCTGGGCCTGTAATAAAATTCTTTGTATTAGATTCAGCTGAGGTGGCTGATGAAATTATGTTAATATTAGGGCTTTGATTTAACCATGCAATTAGGTAATGCAACTCAGCATTCAGTATCAGCCCCTTGGGCTGATACAACCGACTCTCATATGGAAGCAGAGACACAGAGAAGCAGATACATGAGGAAAGAGAGAAGACTGCATTAGAAAGGCAGAGGCCCTTGGAAGAGAAATGAGCCTGATAGTCTACAGCTGTTCTGTGAAGAGACCAGAGCAGCATAACCTTGAAAAAATGAGCCTTGGGGAGAGATTTGAGCCTTATGCCAGCCTACAGCTGAGATCAGAAGCTTGGACCACAGAGCCTTAAGAGGAAGAAGGAAGACTAAACACTTGCAGACATCCCCCATCATCTTGCTTCAACATTTGGCCAATGACTTTTGTGAGCAAGTACCTCTTATGATAATTCTTTAGGACCTTGTGACTGTAAGCTTTTACCCCAAATAAATACCTTTTATAAAAGCCTACAGATTTCTGGTACTTTGCTTCAGCACCCCTTTTGGGTGACTCATACACTTTCTATCAGTAAATTAATATTTTACACTCTCATGTTTTTCCTGACTCTTCCAGTGCCTCCTCCATTCACATCACTATCAGCTGATGATTACCTAAGTTGGGTTCTTGACAGATTCTAACATTTTCAAGCCAAGTTTTTTTCCTTTCACTGTTTTCCTCACTAGGAACTCTTTTAAACATATTTTCATTATAGAAGTTGTGAACTTACAAAACAATGTGTAGAATTCCCATACAACAATGCTTCACCAGCACAACATACCATTGTGGAATATTTGTTATAGATTTTGAGATAATATCAACTGAATATTACCACAAAATATGGTCCATAGCATATTTTGGCATATTTTATCTATAGCAGTATGAGGTCTTTTTATTCCTACCCTTGCCCCATCATGGACAGTACATTGATCCCTTAGCTATTGTCATAATCTAAATTTACCTGAAAAAATGAAACTCAATGAAATATCACAACCCCTACAAAAAAGGTAGCAATCATAGAAAGATTCATAACATATAAGAAATAAATAATCTCCATCTATTCTAACTCTACCTGAGCATAAAAATAATTAGAACTCACAAATTATTTTCTAAAGTAGTACCACATTGACCTCTGATTGATATTGCCATTCTATATATTTATATTATATCTTTCAATTTTAAGCTTTCTTTTGTCTCCTTGAGTAGCATTCCAATCATTTCTTCATGTTTGGATCTTGTTTATCAATTATTAATTTAATTCTTAGATATCTTATACATTTTGCTTCTTATGAAATTAGAGTGGTTAAGAATAAATCTCTAAATAGTTTTTCTGTTTATTAGTGATCATTTCTCTCTTTCAATTTATATTGAGATGCATTGTTGAATTAAATAAAAATTCAAGCAAAATTTTGTTATATCTCAGAGAGATTTATTGAATGAACTCATAAATTAGGGAGATTCCAATCACCACAAGGTAGAGAGGAATTTCACTGAATAAAAAGAGCAACAGTCTTTATAGACATAAAAATTGAGTACATTTGGAGGAAATTTTCAGTAGTTAATACAAACTTCATTTCCTAATATGGTATAGCATGTGGTTGCTTAACAATGAGGAAGTTAGCTGGTGTAAGTAAGAGGAATTGGCAATAGTTGATTGGCTGGTTGCAATTCTGTTTTTTGAGCATGCTTGGCATCTACAGGAACAGAAATTACTTAGATTTTTGTTTTGATAGCATGGGCTTAGCATAATTGCTTCTATGTTGGGCCTACTAAATTTTATTTATCATTCATTTTTTCTTGTTCTCAATTTTCAGTCCTTTATATAATGCATTCAGTGTAAAATACAATTACCCACATAAAGTGTTATTGTACCCCATTCATTCATGTTTTATAACACCTATACATTTCTCAGGACTAATTGCTTAAGATGATAGATTTCATTGTGTATTCAATAATAGTGATGATAATTAATACAGGAAGACAAAACAGTTGTCAGAGGGCCTGAGCTTCAGGTGTGATGTTATGATTTGCTAATTTTATGACATTGGCCATTTCAAAACTTTCTCTTCTGTGTCTATTTTTCCTTCTGAGAAATGGAGAGTTAAAATATAGCTCTTATACAATTTTTGCAGTAGATTTCTGCTTGACCTCAAAATTTCCAACTCTATATTTTGTAAGACATACCATTCATGCAACTGTTTTATCTCTCATTACTTGTGGAACAAATCACATTTTCAGTAGATGAAAAGCATAATAAATATCTTAATTAAGCCAATAATTTTCCAATGGTTTGTTATCAATATGAAAATAGGCTGCTATATCTGTTAATTCAATAGGATACATACTTATCTACACTGAGGTAGCACAATGACTAGGCATTGTAATTGCCTGATGGTGAAATAAAGCAATGAATCACATTATCCTATTATTTCTGTGTGCTGTCAAATATTAGGATTTTGAATTTTATCAAAGTTTGTTCTGTGAATTGGGAAACTCTAAATTCTTTGATTTTTTTCCACTTCACAACTAATATTGCTTTATCATCATGGTTTGCTTCCTCCTGAGACCAATACACCAGTCTTATTTCTGGAAGCCAGTCTGCTCCAGACCCCAGAGGCCAAGTCTCCACTGGTACTAGGTAGAGAAGATTCTCCCTTTTATACATCAGTTTCTCTTCATCACTGAATTTGTACATTAAATCCAGCAGTTTCTTACTGTGATAAAAAGAGACATTAAATTATTGTTTTTCATCATTATTCCATAAATTGAACACACATTGAGAAGCTAGATGTTCTTTCACCAAGGCATTACTGTTCTTATACTTCTCAAATATTTACCTGCTTAAGAAAGGGAATTTATCTGACTGAGATTTAGTTACTTAAACATTCCAGCAAAGGATATATTTCTGAGAAAACAAAAACACAAATGCTCAATGAAAGTTATTTGGTTTCCCCTTAGGAATCATGTTTTATAAATATTTTGTCAATTAAATGAGCAAACAATTTCAAAGAGCTAAGTCATGTAAGAACTGAATTAGAACACTGGTCTCCTTCAATCCCATTACTCATGAGACCACATGATACACTTTCTTTTAATCAGTTTTATGAACTTGAATTATTACTTATTTGAGTGAAATGCTGAGTTTTAGAGAGGAAGCAGATTTAGAGGGAGGGTACTCTTCTAGAGCATAATAATATTCTTGGATTGTATGGCCTGAAGGAAGAAAACTGGACCCAGGTGAGTAAGAAAGGCCAGGATTCCAAATGTTCTGTCTATTCCACTTTCCAGCAACTCCTTTGGCCAAGTCAGTTACCTCTAAGGTCATTGTAAATCGTACTAAATTGGGTGGAGGTTTAATGACCTAAAATTGCTCTAGGACATATATTTAGTTCCTTAAATTAAATTACATCCATGTTATTTTGGCCTTGGCCAGTCTTTGAGAACACTTTGAAAGGCCAAACTCCTTCATGTCCTGTTCAAGAATCCCTCTTGGTACTTAAAAATCTCCTGTGAAAAGGGAAAGCAACAGATTGAGGTACATTCATCCAACATGTGTCCCAGTCACCTCAACTCAATTATGTTCAGAAATATAGAATAATAAAATAATTTATTTTCATTGACTTGAAGGGAATTCCATAATGCAGTTAATTAATTCCACACCTCAGATGATGTGTGGATTTAAAATAGACAGACGTGGAAACAGGAATCCTTTATTATATATTTAATTCACTATACTTTATGAGTAAAAAAATTTCTATAATTCAAAATTTATACCTGTTCTATATAGGTTTGTACACATATTACTATCATACAATGTTGAACAAATAAATCAAATTGCTTAATATTTTGGATAGATATATTGTGTATACACGTGTATTTATAATTTATACTGATAACACATTTCTATTTATACTCCTGAAAATTAATGATATATGACCTTCATTTTTCATTGTCTGCAATTCAAAAAAATTAATTTACTAAAAGCTTTCCCATTAAAAATTAAATGGTAACTATATATATAACAATTATATGATGTTTATCCCTTTAAGAACATGGAAATTTGAAGAAATATAATAATAAATTTATAATCCTCTAGACAGTATATTTTGAGGAAACTGCCATGGAAGAGTTGTATAGAACTTTAGCTTTACTGCCAGCAGGCTAACTTGAGGACATTTTCCTATTGCTGATTTAGACTGGAAGGATTTGTGATCTTATGAGTTGCCTTAGGGATAATTTGAATGAAAATTACCCAAACAAGCATCTTACTACATATTTCACTGAATTCTATTAATAATAAAAAGGTGGCATAAGAATTCATGCAGATTAAAAATGACTATTCATATTTAGAATATTTCTTATAATGAATATCACAATTATATAAGAAGCAATAGAGAAAAATATGACCAATACTTTGTACCCAGTACCTTCTTTTATTAAATCATAATAATTTACATATTTTTGGATTGTTATAAGTTTTAAAATGTGGGTTATCTTATTGGATATGTAATACCAAAGAAGAAAGTTTCATCACATTTCCCTGAATTTTAAAGAAAATTTAAAAAACAGGATTCAATTTATTATTCGTATCACTGCTGTGACATCAATATACATATTATTAGAATTTTATGAAATATATCAAAAATATATAAAAATTAGAACATATAAAAAATTGTTTATACCTAGTACTTAATTTTATTGTTAACTAATGATATCTTGTGTTTGGGTCAATGAATTAAAATAATCAATTATTGAAGATACATTTCATATTCAAATTTGTTTTACCTTATTCTAATTGTTTCCTTCTACTGTCTCATGTACATTAATTGGCAAGACATATTCA
>JAQZBX010029836.1:0-27103 GCA_029593785.1 Cabassous unicinctus
CCACTTGGTCATGGTGTATAATTCATTTGATGTGTTGTTGCATATGATTAGCAAGTATTTTCTTGAAGATTTTAGCATCTAGGTTCATTAGCAAGATTGGTCTGTAATTTTCCTTTCTTGTGGAGTCTTTGTTTGGCTTTGGTATTAGGGTAATGTTGGCATCATAGAATGAGTTAGGCATAGTTCCTTCTGCTTCTATTTTTTTGGAAGAGATTAAGCAGGATTGGTGTTAGTTCTTTCCAGAATGTTTGGTAGAATTCTCCTGTGAATTGACCTATACGGCTCTTCTGAGTTGGGAGGTTTTTGGTGACTGATTCTATCTATTGACTTGTGATTGGTCTGTTGAGTTCATCAATTTCTTCTTTCATCAATGTAGGCTGCTTGTGTGTTTCTAGGAATTTGTCCATTTCCTCTAAATTATCCTTCTTGTTGACATATAATTTTTCAATGTATCCTTTTATGATACTCTTTATTTCTGTGGGATCAGTGGTAATATCCCCTACCTCATTTCTTATTTTGTGTATTTGTATCTTCTCTTTTCTTTTCTTTGTTAGTCTAGCTAGGGTTTGTCAATTTTATTGATCTTCTCAAAGAACCAGCTTTTGGTTTTATTATTTTCCAGTGCTTTCTTATTTTCTATTTCATTTAGTTCTCTAATCTTTGTTATTTCCTTATTTCTATTTCCTTTGAGGTTAGTTTGTTGTTTTTCTAATTCCTCCGGATGTGCAGTTAGGTCTTCGATTTTAGCTCTTTCTTCTTTTTTGGTGTATGCATTTATGGCTATGAATTTCCCTCTCAGTACAGCTTTGGCTGCATCCCATAGATTTTGATATGTTGTCTTTTTCATTCATTTCAAGGTAGTTACTGATTTCTTTTGATATTTCCTCTTTGACCCACTGTTTGTCTAAGAGTGTGTTGTTTAACTTCCATATCTTTGTGCCTAATCTGGTTCTCTGGCCCTTACTGATTTCCAGCTTCATTCCATTGTGGTCAGAGAAATTACTTAGTATAATTTCAATCTTTCTGAATTTATTGAGAATTTTTCTGTGGCCTAGCATGTGGTCGGTCTAGGAGAATGATCCATGTGCACTCAAGAATGTATATCACTGTATTTGGGTGTAGTGTTCTGTAAATGTCTATTAGGTCCAGACCCTGTAAAATATTACTCAGAGTCTTTGTTTCTTTACTGATTCTCTATCAAGATGTTATGCCTAATGGTGATAAAGCTCCCCACATAACTGTAGAGGCATCTGTTTCTCCAGTTAGTTTTTCCAGTGTTTACCTCATGTATTTTGAGGCACTCTGGTTAGGTGTGTAAATGTTTATGATTGTTCTTTCTTCTTGAAAGATTATCCCTTTTACTAATATATAGTGTACATCTTTGTCTCTTACAATAGTTTTGCATTTAAAGTCTATTTTGTCCAATATTAGTATAGCTACTCCTGCCCTTTTTTGGTTACTGTTTGCTTGTAAGATTGTTTTCCAGGCATTCACTTTCAGCCTCCTTGAATCCCTGGGTCTAAGATAGGTTTCTTGTAGACAGCATATAGATGGGCCATATGTCTTTATCCATTCCGCCAATCTGTGTCTCTTGACTGGCGAGTTTAATCCATTAACATTTAGTGTTATTACTCTCAAGGAATTACTTGCATTAGCCATATTTTCTTTGGGTTTATGTCATATGTTGTTTTCATTTTCTTTTTGTCTTTTTAGTTGTTCCTACACTCTCCTCCAACTATCTTTCTCCTGTTTTTTCCTTTCAACCCAAAGAACCTCCTCTAGTATTTCTTGAAGGGCAGGTCTCTTATTGGCATACTCTCTTAATTTCTGTTTATCTGTGAATATTTTGAAATCTTCATCATTTTTGAATGCCAGCTTTCCTTGATAGAGAATTCTGGCTGGAAGTTTTTTTCTTTTAGTACCTTAACTATGTCATACCCCTGCCTTCTTGCTTCAATGGTTTCAAATGAGAAATCAGCACTTAATCTTATTGAGCTTCCCTTATATGTGATGGTTATCTTTTCTCTTGCTGCCTTCAGTATTTTATCTTTGTCTTGAGTGTTGGACAGTTTGACAAGCATATGTCTTGGAATATGCCTGTTGGGATTTATACTGTTTGGGGTGTGCTGCACTTCCTGGACATGTACGTCCTTCTCCCTAATAGCTTTGGGAAGTTTTCAGCCATTATTTCCTCCAACACTCCCTCTGTTCCCTTTCCCTTCTCTTCTTCCTCTGGGATGCCTATAATGCATATGTTTGTTCCTTTTGTGTTGTCATTCAAATCCCGAAGTCCCTGCTGGATGTTTTCTATCTTTTTATCTGTTCTGCTATCTGTTTTCAGATGTACTGTCTTCCACATCACTAATTCTTTCCTCTGCCTGTGCAAATCTGCTGTTATGTGCTTCCAGTGTCTTTTTGATTTCTTGGATTGTGCTGTTCATCACCATCACATCCATTATCTTTTTATGTATATTTACAATTTCTTCAGTATGTTTTCCCAGTGTCTTCTTAATATTCTTAATCTCTTCCTTCACTTCACTAAGTTGTTCGCTGATATTTGTTTAGGTGTTCAATGTTCTGCATCTCTTCCTGGTTTTTAGTTTGTTCATTGGATCAGACCATGTCTTCCTGCTTCTTAGTATGGTTCGTAAATTTTTGTTGTTGTCTGGTCATCAGTTTATCTTGATGGGTTTATTCAGTTGATTAGCTTCTCTCTCTACTCTAGAGTTTTATTTAGCTGCTGTTTCTGTTTGTGTGTTGTTTTCTCTTTGATACTTTGTTCTTCTTCTTCTTTTTCCCTGCTGTTTTCTATTTTAACTTTAAGGAAAATCTTTGGGCCAGAGAAAGCGAAAGAGGTAAGAAAAGAAAAAGGATAATAATAATAATAATAATAGTAATAATAATAGTAACAGAAGAGGGACCATATAAGACCTAGGAAAATGAATATTTAACTCATGTAAGCAGTGTAAAGTAATAGGAATAAAAAAGTGGAGTACCTACAATGAAATGTGAAACTGAATAGAGAAAAATATATAGAATGAATTAAAAGGCCAGAATGATGAGGAAAGAGGGAAAGAGAAAAGAAAGGAAAAAAAGATAATAAAAGAAAGAAAACAGAATAGATTAGATAGAAATAAAACCAGAAAAATTGAGGGCTAAACAAAGAGAGGTGGAATGTAAGAACAACAACAGAAAGCAGAAAATAGAAAGATGAAGGATGGAAAAGAGATATCGTTGGTAGACAAAATCGGTATACACAGAAAAGGGGAAATCAAGGAAGAGGAAGCACAGCAAACAAGAAACAAGCCATCAGTACCTTGAGCAATTTATCTCTTTGTCCCGCTCTCTCCAGATCAATGCCCTGAAGCCTCCTGCTTTGTGGGATCCCAAAAAAAGCTCACTCTGGCAGGATCTTGCCCTCACTTAGCCAGTTTTTTTTGTTTGTTTGTTTGTTTGTGAGAGAGATGGTGAATGCATATTTAAACCAACACCATCTTGCCTGATACTGTGATTTTTATTTCCCCAGTAATCTGATATTGAAACTAAGTTTATAAGAAAAATCTAAAGCCAATTAAAAATTTAAAGGGAAATGAGAGGGTAAGAGAGTCATCAATAAAGCAAAATGTTTCCTTTTAGAATTGACAAAATCCAGTGCCTTCAGCCTTTATTTGCTTAAAGAGAAGGCAGTCAGCCCACTGTAACAGGTTGCACTGTCCCCCATTTGATTGGATTTCTCTCTTACTCAAGTAGAATGCCAGCACAGCTTTGAGGACATGCAGGAAGTACTTTGAAAACCCACCTGAGATGATTTCTTGGAAATGGTATTACACCGAAAGCTTCATCCTTGTTTGCTTACATAGGAGGCAGACTTAGCAATAATCCGTTGTTTTCCTAATGAAAAGTTCTCCAAGAGCCCTTTATCTGCCTTTGAAAATGTTGGTTTGAACTTTGGGTAAATGGAGGTCTTAGAAAACTTTGAGAAAACCGTTTGATTGGGTAGCTTCAGCTCCATATGAATGCAATTTGAAAATTCTATATTGTTACTTAAGAAAATTACAGTAATAATGATAATGCAAGAGGCAGAACACTTATCTAGGAAAAGGGAGTCAGAGGACTCTGTCTTTTCCCCTATTTAAATTCTGTGTATTTACTATGATCTTACACTGGTTTATATTATTTTATGATCCCTTCCCATAAGAAATAAACAAGCCATTGAACAAGGCAAAATTGTTTTACAGCAATTTGAGCACATGTTAAATGCTAGGTATTGTTCTGTGTATGCTTTAATTATTTTAAATATGATATTCACAACCATCCCTAATGGGCTATGTATTATCTCTATTTTATGGATGAGGAAACTGAGGACTAGCAGGGTTACATAATCACCCTGAGACCGGGCAGCAATTTGGCACAGCTAAGACCCAAATGCATGCAGTCTGACTCCAGAACACATTCTCTCCAGCACTACCCACACTCATAAGTGCTCTGGTTATATTATTTCCTTTAAGTGCCACTAAAATCATATCAGAAAGGTTGTTGAGATGTCCAGAGAAGTTAAATAGCTTGTCCATTTAGAGCAAATATTCAAAGTCCAGATTGTCTGTAAAAGCCCATTCTCTGTCCTACATTTTGTAGTTACTATGGAGAACTTCAAAGTTGGTCCATGACATCATTCAGCATCTATCATAGGCAATATTTTCGTTAAGTCTTAAGTGAATGAAATGTTCCTGCATGTTCTGAAAGGAGGGGCGTTTGGTGTTCCCTGGTATAAACCCAGAATGCATGAAAGCACTGCCTCTGGAATATTCTGGGGTCAATGATAATTGAAGGCTGCGCCTTTACACTTTCTCTTGAGAAATGCCTTGTACCACTTGGCAAGGTGTTGGGCATTTTAAAAGGCTCTTAGATGATACTCCTACTGTATAATGTTTGCTTAACATCTAAGAGTGTTATAAAACTGCCACATGTGTTTTGAGGCACAGTTCTTGGCTCTAGCCCAACAACGCCCCAAAGTCCAGGTTAGAGCTGCTACTAAATACAGCATTCATAACACAAGGGGCAGAAAATATTTAAACGAATTTTGTTTATTGGAGCTGCCTACATTCTTATGTGCTGAATGTATGATGTACCTCAGAATACTTTTGTTCAAGGGGTGTTTAATCAGTTTTTTCCTATGATGTAATTATGGAATATATTAACCCTTCTAAAATGCAGTTTTCTACTTCTATCCTGACTGAATTTCATCACCCTCAAATAAGACCATTCCTTTAAATTTGCCATGAGCCATTTTAAAATACAATTTGCCTCTAGCCTTTCTATTGCAATCCAAACATCGCTGTGATTGCGAGATCACAGAGGAAAAACTGAATCCAATCACACTCCTTTTTTTGTCTTGTTTGTTGTCAAAATTTAAATCAGGATTTGTAATTTAATTCTGTAATTCTAGAAAGCATGATGATATGCTATTCATTTGCTTTTAAATAAAATCCCACTGATGAATATGTATTGGGAATTAGTTATTCTCCAACTTTATGCATCTCTTGTAGAATCCAATTGCTAGCAATTAAGCCAGAATACTTAATGACAGGGAGAGTTTAAAAAGATATAGCAAATTCTAGAGAACATGGCATGGAGGGCAATTGTTGTCAGCTAAGGTATAGATTATCTGATGATTTGGTTAAAATATGGAGGCAAAAGAGAGGAAACCCCACTGAGGCACATGCTATTTGAGTTGAACAACAAATCCCAACTGAGTTCCTCCTCTGAACTAGGCAGCTGCTAACAACTGGAATTATGAAAATGCTATGCTTACTGCCCTGGAGTTTTGGTCTAAGCCTTTTGTGTTGGCCCCTACCAGTAGAGATCTACAATGTGCATTTTCATTTACCAGCTTTATTGTTTGATAGGAGAAGAAAACTTGGCTCTGCCTGACTGTCTACTGGATCCATGTAGCTTTCTAAATTACTTGGCACTAAGCAAGGCTCCTTTGCCAGGGCTCAACATTTCAAACCAGTCACATCAGCAAAATCCAGAGTAAACACTGAAACCACTTTGATTCAGATAAAATGAGTCACCTGTACCTGGGGGGAAATTACTTACCACAAAAGATAATAGACTTGACAGTGGGAAAAGAGAAATAAAGAAGCTCTAATAGGCTTTAGTGAAGAGAATTTTCACTGTAATATGTGTAATGTGTTAATAGGTTCCAGAAAATGATTGATACAATCCTAATCATTATATTTAAGAATAAGAGATTACTGTTCCAGAAGATGGCCTATATGGACCTAATAATTATATCTGAGAATTAGAGGCACTAATAGGAACCTTGGAAAATATGAATACGTATGGCCCAATATGTGAATCCTATCATCTAGATTGACTGTAGCCCCACTAGCATTTTAAACAGGAAAAGAGAAATGGGGGAAAGCCACTCAAATTTTAATTATTTGATCATTTAATTGATCTGTCCATCTATCCACCATCCATTCATACATTTGGTAAAATACAGTTTATAAAAGGCATTTAATATATCAGTCATGGGGGAGTGTTGAATATAAGGAAATAAATAAAAACTATTTTCATGAAACTCACAAAATAGTAGTGGAGAAGGCTATGTAAATAATAATTTTCAATGCAATTTAACAAATGCAATAGTAGATATGTCTACAGGTCGACGTTTTTGTGTTTTATGACATGTCAAGCAGGAAAATAAAAATGTGTTGTCTTCTGGCATATGTGCCTAAGTCCCCTGCCATGTCAGCACTCGCCCTCTGCCATACAAATCTCCATGAAATTATCTTCTCATAACCATCTTGAAATTCCCACCTAGGCATGACATTACAGCATGATTTATAAGATTTGAATTAAATTGCGTATACATTTGAGGAATGCATAGGGTTATTTGAGATTTCAAATTGGTCTCCAGGAAGCTTCATAAACTGTTTCATTATAGTTACTGATTAGTATTAGTTTCTTTATTTAGCTTTTGTTTTTCTTAAAAGTAGTCTTCTAAATTTGTTCCCATATCCCCTTTTTTTTCTAAATTGTATATAACAATTAATAAAATATGACTTCCAAAGTGTTCAATTTAATATTCTAGAGAATTTTCTCTTCAAAAGCACAAGGATATAGAGGACAGCCTGTGACTACCATGTGACATATAAGCTAGAATCTGGACAAAGAAATTGAATTGCATCTTTATGGATCATTTTTTATGCCTTAAAAAATTTTTAAAAGATTTTGAGTTTCTTTATTTGGAAAGCCTTTTTTTTTTCATTATTATTTATATATTTGCATACAGTAAAATTGATTTTTTTGATGTATGCTTCAATAGGTTTTAACATGTCTATAGATAAACACCATCACAGTCAGGATACAGAACAGTTTCATTAACCCAGAAACCTCCCTAATGTTGTCTGTCTGTAGTCAAATCCCCCCTACTCTTAATATCTGTCAACCATTGATATCTTCTCAGTTGCTATAGTTTTGTCTTTTCCAGAATATCATATAAATGCTATCACACAGTATATGTAAACTTCTGAAACTGGCTTCTTTCTTTCTGCCTATACTTTTGAGAATAAACTATGTTATTACATGCATTGATAGCTTGTTGCCTTTTATTGCTGAATAGTATTTCATTGTATAAATATATCACTGTTTGTTTATCCACTTTCCCATAAGGACATTTGGGTTGCTTCCAGTATGGGGCAATTATGAACAGGGCTATTATAAATATTCATGCCTAGGTTTGGGGTGTGTATGTGTGTAAAAAAGTTTTATTTTTCTAGAATATATGCTTAGGAGTAGGATTGTTGGACTATATGGGAACAGTAGGTTTAATTTCAGAAGAAACTGACAAATATTTCCAGAGTGGCTGTACCATGTAATTTTGACCAACAATGAATGAGATTTCTTTTTGGTGTATGTCCTTGCCATCACTTGGCATTTTAATTTTGTTTTCATTCTAATATGTCTATCATGGATCTTGTGATTTTAATTTGCATTGATACATTGAACTTCATCCATATTAAAAACTTTTGTGTTGTGAAATACACTGTTGAGAAAATGAAAAGACAAGATATAGACTTGGAGAAAACACTTGCAAATCACACATTCCACAAAGAACTTATATCTAGAATGTGTAAAAAACTGTCAAAACTGAATAATGAGAGAAAAAACAACTCAATTAAAAATGAGTAAATGATTTGAACAGACACTTCACCAATAAAGATATGATGGTAAACACACTCAGGAAAAGATGATCAATTTCATTAGCTATTAGGAAAATGCAAATTAAAACCACAATGTGATTCTACTATTATTAGAATGGCTAAAATTAAAATTAGGAAAATAAAACTGATAAGACCAAGTTCTTTTGAAGATGCTACAGCTTTTTTCTTTTGTTTGTTTGCTTGTTTTAATAATCATGTTGTTTATGATTATCACTGTTGCTAACAATATAGATATTTGTGTTGTTTTCACTATGGCTTATACACGCTATTGTGAGCACCTATCAAATACTGTGTATATGTATGTGACAGAGAAAGACACAGTCATCTCCCCAATTAATCTGAAACATACACGTTAACAGGTTAATTAATATACTACTTTTTCTAGTGTGTATTAAGGATGGAAATATCTATTACACAAAAACACTTGGTAATCTTAACATTCATATATATGCAAGCCTTAGCAGCAAAGCTTTTAATTTCCAGGAAAAATTACTACTTATAGTAATACAAAACATATCTACTCTTCTCTATATCCACTCATCTTTAGTCTTGAAAATTAGCATTTCTTGAAAAGACCATTCTTCTAACCTCTGAATATTCTCTTGCTTCTATCTTACTCTCCCTCTATCCATATTCCACATTTCAAAGTAATTATAATTTGTAAATCTTATAACACTATTACTTGATGTCTTTAATAGCTTTCCACTGTATTTAGAATAATATCAAAATTCCTCCCCATGAGTTTTAGCTAGGTTAATGCAAATGGATCTAACAAATGAGCTTTAAAATATGCAATAGCCCATGCATAACACCATTTTATTTATTGCTCAGGTAAGGTCTAAACTGTGTTCCTGTATATCAAGGAACTTTCCTCTAAATGTTTACTCTGGTCTCAGGTTCCTTCCATGTTGGATTTCACCATCTTCTATATGTGACATCCAAGTTTGACATGATTACTTTCATGAAACACATGGATGGGATAAAGAGTATAGGCCCCTCTCTTCTCTCAACTGGACAACTCTTCACCTGACTATATGCTCGTTTAACTTTGTTTTGTCCTTGAAGCAAGACTTAAGTGTCAACTAGCCACAGAGGCTTCTGTGATGTCTCTAAATTATTACCATCCACAGCACCCACTTTTACCCTTGCTCACATCCCTTTCTTTGTTTCCTTTATAACATTCATAAAAATTGGAATTCAGTTTTGTTTATGTCTTCTTTACTTGTGTTTCTTTCCCGGTTAGAATGCAATCTCCAAGAAGGCAGAGAACATGTCTCTCTTGCTCACTATTGAATTTTTCATATCCAACAACATCTTTAAAAATTGTGCATAAGCAGGGTCATAAAGCAAGATTCAACAAATTTCCAAGAACCGACTCATATAATGTAGTTCTCTGTTCACAAATGAATTACTCTATAAGCAAACAAATTAACACTAGTAAAGCCTAATATGTTTGGAAATTGAGATACATTTAAGACTTGCTTGGATTTTTCCCAAAGCACATATTCTCAGCTGGTCTAATCAATACTTTAACATTTGTTACTAGTTTTGAAGATTAAACCTAGATCAACAACATAGAGGAGACAGTGTAGCCTAATGGTTAATAGTATGAGTAAGATTTAGTTTGTTAAAAACCCAAAAAAAAACGGCAACTCTAACTACCTGAAAACATGGTTCATGTAGGCAGCCTGCCTGTCTTGACATCAAAACATTTCACAGTAAAATGAAGATAATAATAGGATTGATTCACAGAGTTGTCATGAAAATTGAATCAGATAATGCTTATTAAACACTTAAAATAGATCCTGGCAAATATTATTTATTCAATATATTTAAGCATTCATTGATATTATCATTATCATCATATCATCATCAGCATCACCATTAATCTTTCTTCCAGGGGAAAAAAGGTCACATCTGTGTTAAATACAGTCAAGTGGCCTAAGCTCTCATCCAAGCCATCATCAAAAGAGTGTCTTCTCCCTGGATACTATCAATCTTTTTTTAATAATCAAGAACTTCTCAGGGAGCTTCCTTTCTTCTCAAAGAGTTGGAATTATTTACTACTGTCTTATCTTTTCTCAGCATATAGGTTAAGGTGCCAGGGAGGTTAAATCCCCCATAATCCTTTGTACCGTGCAAATAGTATTCTAGGTCAAAACTCGTACATCTCTCATTTATTTCTTCAGGGTTTTTCCTAAGAGGGCTGTCAGTGCCATCACTACTGTTGTTTATTGATTCAGAAATAAGACCATTTTGATCACTTAATATGTTGTAGGAGTCAACCTAGTGGTCCCATTTCTTTTTACCCAAAACTTATCTGCTACCCATCCCTGACACTGGGTCCTTATTTAAGTTTTATTATCTTTTAAACTAACAAAGAAATGATTGAGATCTTGGCCTTCTTTCCTGCAATGCTGCTGTGATCCTTATGTACTTTTCTGAATTTCCTAAAATCCTAGAGTCAGGCAAGTTGGTTAACCCAATGATCATTCCTCTTGTTAAAAATATATAGAGAAAAAGAGAGCTAAAAAATTAAAACATATGTTTTAATTTATATATATATACATATATATATGTATATGGCCAGGCCCTTTTCCCATTCTTAGAATCGTCAAGGACCTGGATTCCATATTTATAATATAGGATTATCTTTTAGAATATTTTAATAACCTCCTTTTTAGATTACCTGCCTCTGTCTTTTTGCAATTCAGCAGAATGAGCTAAAACCAACAGTTCATTCTGATAGTCAAAATATAAGTACTGAACTTCTATTTTTGAGAAAGTTGATAATGATAAATTTGCAATATGTACAGAATATCTTTTAATATTTCCCCTCTTCCACGGGGCTCATAGGGATATCATAGGCCATAAAAATTCTGAAAAAAAATATATACTGAAGAAGCCTGAGCACGTGCTTCAAATGTTAGTAGTTATTTAAAGAAGACAGTCTCAGAAGACAATTTGTTAAGATGTTTATAAATAACCCTCCCCAAGCATGACTTCATAGATCAATTAATGGTTATTCCCCATTAATTTCATTCTTCTCAAACAGCTAAATGATGTAAATTTTTATCATTGATACAAATGCTTCAAAGAGAAAATTAGCTCAGTTAATTCCAATAATTGTTCAATTTTTTAAATACAATTCAATTTTCCATCCAAATTAAAGCTTTAGAAATTCATTGTGCTGAAGCTGGAGCATGAGGCATTACTGTGAGTGCTCTTCTGTATTCTGTTGAAAAGTCAGAGAGTAAAGGTAAAATCATTTGATTTTGCAGGATAATATGAATGCACATTTTGGTGGTATACCATGGTAAAAACAAATTTCTTATAAAGTTAGTAAATACATACTTAGAATTGTTTGTGCCGCACACCTAACTAAATAGTGGTGCCCAAATGAACTGCAGCATTCTTCCAATTGAAATGGAGACATAAACTGTGCTTTTTAAATTTTACAAATGTATATTTAGTACTTACTCATTCACAGACTTAAAGTAGCTGAACTAAGCAATTTTTGTGCTGAAGATGATATTGAATAAACAAACAAAATCATAAACATGGCAGTTAAGAATATGTGCTTTCACTTTTCCCACATCATTAATTAGATTTTTGAAATGTTTGAGCATGAGCCTTTTAAGAACTACTTTATTAATCGACCTAAATGTCCCACAATGGTGTTTGATTATTTTTCTAAGTTAGACTTCTAATGCTTGGTACTATTTGGCTCAAAATCAGTAAAAATTTTCTGAGTATTTAATGAATGGAACATTAAAGGAAAATCAGCTATTAAAACTTTTAGCCAGTCCAATGATAAAAATCCAAGTTTGAAAGAGTTAAGAAATTGAAATTTATCTCTACAAATGTCATGGAATAACTGAATGAATTAAATAATAAAGTTCAAATGGCATAAAAGTTTAAATTTTACTATTCTAAAATTTTGATTTGGAACATCTTGTGGGAAAAAAACCACACTTGATTCTTTTAAATATTTTCCTGGAGCTACTATTTTCATTTGAAAAAAACTTCTTGTTTATTCAATATGTACTGCCTGTGAGTAGGCCTATGATATTGTAGCAGTGAAACAGACAAAATATTAGGTACAGAGAGAGTTTATTTGATGAGTTATTCTTATAAAAGGACTTGTTTAAGAAAGATATTGTGAAGGGATGCAAAAGACAGTACATGTGGAAATATTTAGGCAAAATATTTAAAGAGCTTAATATACAATATTAGAATCAAGACAATCTCCCATTTGGCAGAATTTGCTCTTTACTAGGTATCTCAGCATATTGTGAATTAAAATACTGTGGTCTACATATAGAGAAGCGTCAATGGAAGAGGAAAATAATTTAAAATTTATTAACAAAAACAGCAACTTTTAAGTCAATCAGAATAAATAGAAAAGGTTTATGAAAAAAATTTATTATTACATCTAAAAAGAAAAAAAATCATTATTCAGGAAAAAAATCCAGTGAGGCAGTTTTAGACAGAAATGCCTAAGAAGCCAAAAACATGTATGTAAATATATACCACAAATATCTATCCAGCTTACATTACTTTTGATATATAGATAATCAATTTAGTCTTTAGTGTATAGGAATATGTAATTTCTATCATCTCTATTTAATATATAGGAATTTTTAATTTTTAGGACAAATTTTATTTTGGAAAATGTTATTTTTAAAAGAACTAATTCAAAAGTCTATTAATAAATTCATATCAATTCGACTCAAATATTTTGTAAATATATAAATGAATATGCATGTATATGTGTGTATACATACCTACATGTATTTTTATACACATACACATACCTACATATACACATATATTTAATACCCCACATTCTCAAATGAAAACTACACAAATCTAATGGAAAATGTTCATATACCTATATTGGAAATTGATAAAATGAACATACAAAAATGTTAAATTTTATATTATTTGATCAACACAATTGAAATCTAATTGATCTATAGATACATCAATTGGCAATAGCAATTGACAGTTGACATCGAGCATAAAAACATGTTTCATTTTGGATGATAATTACATGATTATCCTCGGTATGCAGAAGAAGCAGAGTTTTAACAATGAAGCATAATCTTATATTATCTTGGAGAGTTATATGTTTAAAGTGACTCTCTTCCATTATACCTTACAAAAATAGCCATTATATATTCATCCCTGTATTTTAAATGCCCAAAACAAAATAGAAAAAAAAAAAAAAATAGGAATGGTCTTAAATTATACAACTGAATTGATGTGTAGCCCTAAATCTCAATTTTGTCTATTTCTACTTTGGTAACTCATTCAGTGTTTATTCAATTGTATTACTAAGAGGCATTGTGCATGGTGGCACTTAAGTACTGTGAGAAATGACTATTGCCTAACATACCATGAAGACACTGCTAAAATTATATTTGGAATAATTACTGCCTTTTGTTCCAAAATTCTCAAGTTATTTTTATAGTACTAATATATAGCTTACAAGAAAATGTCTTATGAGCAAAATCTCAAAATAAATATCCATTAAGGATTCACCAAGGGATTTAACATTTTTTTTGGCCATGCCCTATATAAATGATCTATCTGAATCTTTCTTGTGCAGATGTTAAACCAAGATGTGTGAAAAGATGCACTCAACTTGAGATTTGTTATACATATATCATTTTCATGGTATTTACCCAAAAGATGGCAACTCTCTTGGAGTTCTTCAATATTTCCATACCCAAATGAAAGAATGAGATAATTTGATCATTTGTTATATTATAAATTCACATTTGATCCCATAGTAAGTAAGGAACCATGTTCAATAGTCTAACCACTGTGATTTATTAATGAGAATATTGTCTTAATATTATAAGAAATGATCTCTCCAATCATTGTACTTAAATAAATATTTATTCTTTTATTTCTAAATAATTTTGCCCATGGAATAGTCTGCTTTTTATGCAGTGTTTGCACAGATTTCCATGTGGCCACTAGCCTGGTATCCACAATCTCTTTGTTCCGGTTCACTCCACAGGATCTCAAACAGGACTCAGACAAGAACATGTATAAAGCTAAAGATTCATTTTGAACATGGACACTGATTTTTATTAATCAAAATATGACTAGTAGAAAAAGAGAATGAAAAAATTAAGTTAGTTAATATTGCAATGCATCCATCATCAATATTAATTCATTTGGGGAAGTTTGAAAAGAAAAACAAAATTACCCATACAGGGAGATCAAAATATGCACTATTATCCATGTCTATTCAACAAAAAACTTGAGATGTAACTATATTTTAAGCATTATGAATTTAAAAATAATCCATAATATTGGTGTTAGTGGTGGGGTGGTATATGGAAATCCTGTATTTTATGCATAACTGTTCTGTAAACCCACAACTTCTCTATAAAGAGAAAACAATAACGCATTGTGTTTGGTATCAAGGAGGCTACATTTTTGAGTGAGGCAATGATGCTGAAAAAATTAATTGGCATAAAAGTATGCCATGGTAAAAAACTTGGATTACATTGTTTTAGGACATGGGTTCTGCAACATTTTTTGTGAAAAAGAATCACTGGAAGCCACTGCTGAAAATGAAATTTTCTGGATCTACCACCAGAGATTCTGATACAGTATGTCTAAAATGAGCAATCATTCCAGTTTTCCTTGGACTGAGGGATTTCCCAAGATGTTGGAATTTCCATGCTAAAATCAGGATCAGCTGGTCACTCTACTGGTTTGAGACTGAAAAATATGACTCCAACAAAGATGATGGTTCTGATGCACAGTAATGAGAAACAATATGGCATATGTTTTGGGAAGCAATTGAATGGATGTGAGTAAAGAACAAAATGATTAGCTTTATATTTTACATAAATTTAAGTTTCTATTTAGTGACAGTGAATAGCATATCTTTTAATGGTGAAAGAGTGGAGACAGAAATACCTGGTATAATATTGATAGATAAAATGTTCATATGAATCCAAGTTAAGGCAGTGGAAATGTCAAAATGGTTTGATATTCAGATGTATTTTTAAGGTAAAATAAATTTATCAGCACTGGAGACTGATTAGATGGGGAGGGTCATAGATTATTATGTTTTATAACCTGGTGGGGATAAATATTGTTACTTTACATCAGTTCTTGAGGACAAGAAGATCAATAGTTTTGATGAGTGAGGGAAGATAAAGAGTTTGATTTGGGACATGCACAGTTTTAGGAGCAGTAGATTTCCTGAATTGAATAAATGTCTATCTGCGAGATTCCTGTATCTCCTTTGCTGTCTCTTCAGGGCCAGTCTTGTGACAGGGCCAAGCAATTTCTCTACCCCTGGCATGATAGAAGATCTCTTGGGCAAGTGTACTGTCCAACAAACGTCTCCTCCATCTTCTTAGTTATGCTTCATGTATCAAAAGGCAATTTTTTTTCTACAGTCAATAATAAAATAAAAGTGCAAAAAAAATTTCTGAGTGCCACTTAGCATCTGTTAAGCAATTTACATTTTGTATCATTTACATTGTGCCATTTAATCCTTATCACAACAATATTGAGTTGATACTATCTCTATCCCCAGAGTACTGATGAAGGAACTGAGGCTCAAGACATAAAACAGTTGTTCAAGATTCAGAGGAAATTTTAGAGCAAGGATTTGAGATCCTGATTTGAAACTAGAGAGCATTTGATTTTATGTTCTACACTTGATTGAAACTCATTGCCATCCCTGAAATGTAGTTCTTTACATTGAATTCAAATCTATTTTTGCATCTCAATGGATTTCAAGCTTTAGAGATCATAAGTATCATCTGGAGGGGGAAAAGAAACCCACTTTCACCTGAGACAGAAAAGCTTCAGCCAGATCAATGATTCTCCTGAGAACAAAGAGCTGGTTAAAATTAAAAGAAAAATTGTGTAAGGACATCACAGAAGGCCTGAGGCAGGCAGGATTTGAGAGGAATAGATCGCAGTTTAAAATGGATATATAAGTAAGTGAGACCACAACACACTGTTTTTCCTTTTGAATCGTTGGGATAATCATAAATGTAAAATAATGAAAAGTTAAGAAGCCACACAGAATACAGCTGAGAAGCAGAGCAGACCTCTTAGAGTCTTAAGATCCTGGGGAAACAAGACAAAAAAATAAAAGGGATTATTTAAAACACTCCCAGGAAGGACTTGGGACACTAGGAAGGAGAAGCAGCAACATAGAGTTATACCAAGACTTACAGTGATTGCCGCTCAGCCACAAATCAGCTCAGACCATAACTGGATTAAAGTGATCTGGTCCCACCCTAGCTGCCTACCATAAGAAAGGGTGAGGCTTCTCCAGGGAAAAATAATGCAGAACTTCTGTAAATTGTTGAACAAAATGTCTGGCATTCTAACCTAAATTACCAGGCACACTAAGAAATGTAATCAAGAGAAAAATACAGAAAATCAGAAAGATATTGCTTTAGTTTTCTGGCTGATAAAAACACATGCCAGGTTTGCTTAAAAACAGGAATTTATCGGCTTACAGTTGCAGAGGCTAGAATGCTTGCTTCTGCCCAGGGTCTGCTGGCTGGCTGGTAATCATTGGGGTACAATGGCTTTTCTGTCCCATGTCAATGCACATGTTGTCATCTTCTTTCTCTTCCAGGTTCCACTGGCTTCCAGCTTCTGACTGCTCCCTGTGGCCTCCCTTTTGTATCCAATACCTTTGGCTCATAAGGACTTCAGGCATATTGGACTAAGGTCCACCCTCATATATCTTAACTAATAGCATCCTCAAAGCTCCTATTTAAATGGGTTCATACCCACAAGACCAAGGGTTGGGACCTGAACATGCCTTTTGTGGGGAACAGGATTCAATCCCAAACAGAGAGCCCCAAATGCCATCAAATATTAGAGTACAAAACTCTTTTTGAAGTAGTTGTGATAAATATGTATAAAAATAAAAATTGCAAGATGGTAGATTTTATTAGAAAACTGGAATATATAAAAAGGACTGAATGTAAATTCTATAATTGAAAATGCAATAACTTAAATTAACAACTCAATAGATGGCTTAACAGATGATTAGACAGAACAAAAGCAGAATTCAAAGAGATAGTGGCAGAGAAGTACTGAAAACTGGCAAAAGATTTCAAGTCCCAGATGTAGAAAGGGATATGAAATCCTAGGAATGATAGATACAAAAAAACACATAAATAAAAATCATACAAATAATCAAAAAACAAGCAAAACAAACCCCCAAACAGTAAGCACATCATAATAAAACTGCTAAAAAAAAAAACAAAGACAAAGAGATACTCTTAAAAATATCTGGATGAAAAATGACATATTACCTTTAAAGGGCAAAGATATAACTGTTCATTAGAAATGGCAGAAATCTGAAGACAAGGAAAAGTAACTTTCAAGGGCTTAAAGAAAATAACTTCCAAAACACCTTTCTATACCCAATAAGATTTTCATTCAAAGTGAAGATAAAATAAATATATATCTAGGCAAACAACGCGAGAGCCTCCTTTACCAGAAAAACTTGAAAATAAATAAAATAAATAAATAGATAGTAAAGTAAGAGTAAAAATTTTTTGGACATTTTAAATGAATATTGGTTGTACAAAAGAATACAAATAAGGTCTTGTGGGGTTTGATATACATGTAGAATTAAAATATATGGGGAAAAAAACAAAATATATGTAGAGAGAGAATGGAATTAAACTCTTCAAAGGTATTATTTGGGAAGTAATACAATAGCTAATTTATGAAAGACCTTAAAAAAGTGAAGTATGCATGCTATAATTTCTAAGGTAACCACTAAAGAGGTAATAAAAGCATGGGTAAGTAAAAAACAGAGAAAAATGAATAATAAGAATATATGAATTACTCCTTTATAAATGACAATAAAAAGACCAATAAATAAAAATAGAGATGGGTCAAATGGGAATAAATAGTAAGGATATAAATATTAATCCAAATATATCAGTTGGTACATAAAATATAATGGATTAAATGTACCAGTTAAAGGCTGAATATTGTCATACTGGGTTTAAACAACTCAACCTCAACCAAATGGTGTTTATGAGAGAAACACCTTCAATTTAAAGACACCAAAAGGTTAAAAGTGAAAGTGTGTTAAAATTTATGTACACACACAAATATTACAAACACTAACCTAAAATACTGGTGTTAAAATACTAAGAGCAGGGAGCAGGCACGGCTCAAGCAGTTGGATGCCTGTCTCTCATATGGGAGGTCCTGGGTTCAGTTCCCAGTGCCTCCTAAAAAAAACAAACAAAAGAATAACGAGCACAGACAAGGAGCAAAAAACCTAATAGGCAAAGTAGACTTTAAGTCAGAAAACATTAATATTACTTACCACATGATTTTGTAAATAGAAAATTCAAAATACCATTTTCAGAAAAATTATTAGAATCTATGAATAAATCTAACAAGTGTGTATAATATTGAAAAAATCAAATAAGAATTTTCATCAAAAGGAAAAAAAAAAGTATGACGAAGAAAGCCACTTCACAAGAAAAAATATTTTCAGTATATCAATATAAAACATCATATCCAGAATATATAAAGAACTCCAAAACAATAAGAGACAACCCAATAGAAAAATGGGGAAAAGGCTTGATTGAATAGGCACTTAACAAAGGCAGAACTCCCATAACCATGATAAACTACTCAACCTCATTAGATATCATGGAGATAAAGACTAAAAAAGTAAAGCTACATCAGTTCCCATCCACCAGTATTTAAAAACAAAAACGAACACCTGACAATATCAGGTATTGGTGAGGCTGTGGAATATCTGAAACCATCAAATATTTCTGGTGAGAGGGTCTCAATTTGTACAGTCATTTTGAAAAACTTATTGACAGCAGTTCTGTGCCATGCCATATTGGAGCCTGAGGCAAAAGGAAAACCATTTGTTCCTATATGCACTTATCAAATTATCCTCCTAAATTTTGAACCAAATAAAACATTTCTAATAAGAGCTCTAGAATAAAAAACATATATTGCTATGTATAAATTCCTGCCTTGCTGAATTTCCAATTCTCATAAATTTTCCTTGCAGGAGACCTCTGCGAGCTCTTCCTGTTGTGCAATAATGCAGGGTCATGAAACACAGAAACAACAGCAGCCTGTCTTTATTTCAAATGGTGATGTGTTTATCATGGACTTTTTGCATTCTTTTTTATTTTTAAAAATTATTGCATGCAATATTTTTAAACTGGATCACTGAGGTTTTTAACACTCCCTTATAATTTTCCTTGATTAGCAGCATCTACCAAAATTGAAGCTGCACATAACCATGACCCAGTAATCTATTGCTAGGAATAGTCATGACAAAAACATGTGAATCTGATCATCAAAAATCCTGTACAATAATGTTCTTTTCACCTCACTTGTAATAGCCAAAAACTGGAAACAAGACATATGCCCATCAAATTTAGCTTGGACAAGTAAATTGAGATATATTCAAAAATTGGAATAATATATATCAATGAGTATTGATGAGCTCATGCCTCATGGACAACATTGATGAATCTCACAAATGTAATACTAAGCAAAAGAAGGCAAAAACAAGGAACTGCATATTTTATAATTCCATTATAAGCTTAAAGCAGGTAAAATTATCTTTAGTTGTAGAAATCAATATAGTGCCTGTATTAATTTTCTAGGGTTATTGTAAAAAAAAATAGCCACAAATTAAATGGCTTAAAACAACAGAAGTTTATCATTTCAAGGTTCTGTAGGTTCTGAGTCCTAAATAGGTCTCGGTGGGCTAAAACCAAGATGTCAGCAGTGCTGCTTTCCCTCCTGAAGTCTGAGGGGAGAATCAGTTTCCTTGCTTTTTCCAGCTTCTGGATGCCACCCATATTTCTTGGCGCCTGGTCATTGCCCTTCATCTTCAAAGCCAGCTAACATCACTTTGACCACGTCTGTCTCCTCCTCCTGAAGCATTTAAGGACCCTTGTGATTGATTACATGAGGCCCACCAGGATAACCCTAGGTAAACTCCCTATTTTAAGGCTAACCAATTAGCAACCTTAATTCCTCTTTGCCGTGTGAACTAACATATTCACATAATCTGGAGATTAGGACCTGGACAACTTTGGGGGTGGGGGGCATTATTCTGCCTTCCAAGGTTCTTAATTTGGTGGCTAGGTGTGTACTGTGTGTACAAGTATGCAGAACAGGATCATTGGAGGATATCTGGAGAGAAAAACCAGATGTAAAATGGACAAGGACTGTAGGATAGTGGTTAGCTCTGGGGAGGGAAGAGCATTTACGTGTACCTGTAGTGTTTTATTTAAAATTGGTCTGATGCATATTTGGCAAAACAATTGACTTGCGCTAAATTGAGATAGTACATAAATTAGCAGGTGCTTTTAATCATTTCCTCAATTTTTGAGTGTTTAAAATATTTTGTAACTTTAAGAATATTGACACAATAAATAAAATGGAATAACTGAGAAATTGCTGTCACCTGGAATGCTTATTAAAAATGCATTCCCTTACCCTACCTTCTGAGACTACCTTTCCTAAAGAGAGATAATCTGGGTTGAAATCAGGAATCTGCTTTTTTAATGTGATACACATTGTAAACTTCTCTTTTTAGAGTTTCTGCCCTTTATTCCTACTTATAACTGAAAAGGAAGTCAAGCCTCAGACAAATTTTTGAGCCAGCTGACCCTTAAGGGTCTCTTAATACTCAGAATTTATAGTTACCTGATCTGTTTTTAGACTAGATTTGTGGTGAGGGGAGAGGAGCAGAAGGACTCTCAAGGAACTGAGTGCATGAAGGATGGGGTCTGGCATTCTGTTGGAGAAAGAAGAGTACAGAGGAACAGGGTGGTGATGTCAAAGACAAACTAAAGTTTTAGGTAAAGGGTTTGTTACTTAGCATTTTGTTTTAGGCAAAAGCTTGATTACTTAGGGAGAAAAGGTACTATACAAATGCAAATGATTGAAACACTGAATGAGCTCCTTCCACCATTGTTTCCTCTCATCTTTCCCTTCTGAGAGCAGCTTTGATGCAGGTCACATCATTGGACTGACAAATGGAGAAAAAGAACTAAAACACCACTTTTCCCCTGGGGAAGGAGTATAGTTCTTGAAGTCGATAAAAGATTCATGTTTTTTCCCTCTCCTCATCCCATTCCCCTGTGCTCACTTATATTCATGTTCTTTAAAAAAGTCATCTTTGTAGAATTGATTATTTGAGTCTTCCTAGTTACACTGAGAAGCAAACAAAGATATTTGAAGCAAGCAGAGAGTTGTGCTGATAGCCATGTGCCTAGGGATTTATTGCATTGTTTTGACCATCTTTAATATCGAAGCTCCAGGGTCAAGGTCCTTTTATTTTAAATCCTGAAAACATTTTAAAAGACGTGCAGGCTGAAATATACACAATAGGCTTAGTTACAATTGCCCTGTCATATACAGCCTTATTACCATTAACACTGCAGTGGGAATTTCATCCACCAGTCTTAAAGCCGGAATTGGTAATTTTTGGTTGGATAGTTATCTTTGAGTACAGATCCTTTACAATAATGGAATGGATACTGTGTGCCTTTTCTAATTTAGTCTGAAGTGGACCATGAGAGGGCAGTATATTCCTAGCTAGCTTTAGAGAGGCAGTGCCACCTGTGGAGAGAGGCCAGGGAAACCCATTTTAATTCAGTTATCTTATTTCCTTACAAAAATGAGAACTACCAATTTTTCTTATATACTTGGATTTATTCATACATGTATTCAATAAATATTTATTAAGCATATACTATATTTCAGGAATTATGAAAACAAAGCAGGCTGCTACATCAGTGAACAAACTAGACAGATTCCTTGCCCTTTTGCGTTCTACAAACATCACACAGAGAAATATATAATTACAAATTGTGATAAGTTGCCTAGGCAATATAATTAAATAAGGATAATAGATTTAATTCTAGCTCTGACACTACCTAGACTCTGTACCATATAATGAAAAAAGCATATACTTGAATATATTTCTGTAAAGAATTGTCTCGAGTTTTTCCTATGTGCTAGTAACTGTTGCAGGCACTGGGCTTAGGGTAATGAAAGAGTCTCTGTTACGGGTGTTACATTCTGTTGGGGAGGTGACGATCTTTACCAGGAGTAGAATAATGAAATTCCAAATAGTAATAAGTACTATAAAGCCAATCAAAGTAGGTCGAGGGATCAGAGAAGGCATCTTTGAAGAAGTATCATTTACGTAGAAATTTGAATGAGGTAAGCAAGCCAGAGATTCCAGAGTCACGCATTCCAGGCCAATAGAATAGCAAATAAATGTAAAGGTCTTGAGGGTGGATTGAGCACACGATGTTTGAGAAGCATCGTGAAGGTCAGCGTGGCTGGAATTAAGTGAGCATGAAGTGCTGGGAGGAGATGAGTTTAGAGGAGTAGGCAGAAGGCAGATCGTACGTGACTTAAATGCCAAAGCAAGGCATTCGAAGTTTGAGTGATGGAAAGCTTTCAGAGAATTCTGATGTGCGGAACATCTCATTTATGTAAACTAATAAGCAAGAAAAACAATGAGAAGGCTCTCTTAGTAAACCAGGTAAGAGAAGATGTTGCCTTGATGAGCGTGGGAAAGGTGAAGGTAGGTGGAAAACTGCTCAGATTTGGGCTGTGCGTTTTACGGTAAAGTCTACAGGAATTTGTAATGGAGTGGGATGTGGAAGGATTTCAAAAAAATAAAAAATAAAAAAGCTGATTCCTAAGTGTTTAACCTAAGCAACTGGTAGAATGAGAGTTATTTACTGAAATGTGGGACACAAGGATGCTGCGGAAGTGCTGCATAGGGAATCCTGAATTTGATTTTACTCCCAAGCAGCGGAATCTAATTGGGGAATCACATAATTGCATTTGCTGATTCCCCTTTAAATTTATACTATATTTCACAAACAGACCTGTCAAATAGTCCAGCAATCCTCCAACTCACTCTTCTACTCTTCTGCTTGTTTACTCTCATTTCTCCAAATTATTATTTTACATGTGATTTCTTCTAAAAATTCCAGGCCTCCTTCCTACTCTCATTCTCAGTGATTACTTGATTCATATTTTGGAGAAACTAGATTCAGTCAAGGAAAAGAATTTCCTAATCTTTATACTATCAAAACTACAAACTGAGGAAGCAGGTGTGGCTCTCACCTACCACCTGGAAGGTCCGTGGTTCGGTTCCCATGCCTCCTAAAGAAGACAGGGAGCTGGTGAGACAGGTAGGTGTGGCAAGCTGATGCAACAAGAGACGCAGGAGGAAGAACACAATGAGAGACACAGCAAAGCAGGGAATGGAGGTGGTTTAAGGGATTAGTCTCCTCTCTCCCACATTGGAAGTACCAGGGTCAGTTCCTGGTACTTCCAATAAAATATATATATATTTTTCCAAAAAATATATATATATATTTTTTATATACAAACAGACACAGCAAGTGCAAATGAGGGGGTGGGGAGAAATAAATTTTTAAAAAAGGCCTGAAAAACTTAAAAAACAAAACTACAAACTGACCTACTTTGTCCTCTGATTTTTCTTCAATTGCAGTGGAGAAAATGCCCTTCTACCTATTAGGCAATTAACATACAATACTCCAGCATGTTCTCTGGATCTTTTTTTAGCTCAAAACTTTGAGACTTTTCTTGGATCAGCATCCCTTCCTTTCGGCATTCTTGATTTTTCCCTCTATACAGAATTTGTTCCCATGAATACTAAACACGTTTTTTTGTTGTTCTTTTAAAAGAAAATAATAAAATTCTCCCAGCTGCTATCTTTTTTCCTTGACCACCTTTACTGCAAACCTTCCTTAAAATGTAGGTCATAATTGCTATCCCTACTCCCTCACCATCAACTCCCATCCATAACTCCAAGTCTGGGTTTTGTTGCCAATTCTTAACCAAACTGTTGTTGTCAAGGTTACCAGAAATCTCCATCTTACCAAACTCTGTGGATACGTAGTTGTTATCATATTTTTCAAGGATTCAGAGCATTTCACTCAGTTTAACACTTAATCCTTCTTTAAACACTTGTGTTTTCTCAATCCTTTGTGACAGCACAGCGTCTTGATTTTTTTTCTTACCTCATTTGTCAACTCTTTTTTAGTCATTCCCTTGCTAGGTCATGCTGGTATCCTAAATTATGAGGTCCCAAAGTCTTTGTTTTTGACCTTGTTCTCCTCTTGCTTTGTGTCTACCTGTGTTCTTACTGATGACTCATCAATTATCATGACTTTAAATATCATCTAAATGTGCAGGCCTCCACAATCTTTACCATTAGCTTGATATCTCCCTCAACCTCCAGACTCAGCTGCCTAATCAACATCTTTCCTTTAATGTATAACAGACATTTTGAATTTAACATATCCAAAATAGAACTACCCCACTAACCTCCACTCAGGTGGAATATCACTGCCTAAGAGAGGACTTCCCTGGTGACCCAATATAAAGTAGCCCTTGCCATTCCCTGCCAGTCTAAATCTTCTTAGCCCTATGAATTTCAAATATTGACATTCTTTTATGTCCATATTTGTTTGTCTCACCTTCAATAAAATGTAAGCTGCAAAAGTTCAGCCAGTCTTATTTACTGCTGCATTTCTAGTTCCTAGCACTGTGTCTGCTGCTTATTAGGTAATATATAAATATTTGTTGAATGGATAAATGAATGAATACATACTTAAAATATGTTATGATATAATATTGGTTTAGAGAAGGAGAAGAATATTTGGAATTTCTTTATGAAGCGGGAAATCCTTTGTTAGACCTTGAAAAGTGAATAAAATTCATTCCTAATGAAAAGGACCATATAACAAATGGAAATAAACAAAGGAAGAAAATATAATGGTTACTGAGTGTAAGTATTAGACCTGATAATTTTGATGAGTGGCAGAAAAACTTTTGGGTATTTTCATTTAACAAATATTTAGGTAGTACAAATTAATGCTAGGCATTGTTCTAGGCACTTTATAAAAATTAAGTTTCATTGTAACTCTTTGAGGTAAATATTATTATTTTTCTCTTTAAGGAAACTGAGACACGGAGGTTAAATAACTTGCTGTTCACCACTCCCAAATGCATTTATGCATTTGCCTTTATAGAAGCTTCCATTTCTAACAGTTTTATGCACACACACACTTCTAGACTCTTTTTATATGTACCTAAAGCTAGATTTATATATGAGTATGTATATACAAAAGTGCAAACAAATACATATTAGACATTTTTATAAATAATGTCATATGCAACATTGTGATATAATTTGCAGGTATCACTTAATATAATTTCATTTGTAGTATTTGTAGATATACTATATCCCTCATTCTTTTTTAATAATTAAATTCTGACTTAGATAAATTTGACAAATTTATTGAAAAACACACTTACCAAAATTTGTTCTGGAAGAAATGTAAATCTGAATATACCTTAGAAAGAAATTGAATCATATGTAAAAATATTCCTGCAAAGAATATTCTATGCCTAAATTATTTCACTGGTGATTACTACCAAATAGTTAAGGTAGGAAAATTACCAAACTTATGAAAATTCTTTTATAAAGTGAAGGACAGAATGTACCCCAACTCATTTTATGAGACTATCATATATTTATTACAAAAACTAGACATAGTCATTAAAAGAAAATAAAATAATAGAATAATAAGACATGTTAAACACACTGAGGTTGTTCCATGGATCACTGAGATTCTGATCATTCTTCACTTTTCTCTAGTTTGTATATATTATACTTTTCTGTCATATCCATTTCATTCATTTTATTTTTCAGTTCAACATTTTCCATTTTATTCTTTCTTTTAATGATTTCATTCTTCCTTGCTAGTTTCCCCATCTGTTCCCTCATTATCTTAGTTTGTCACAGGACTGCCTATGCAAAATACCAGAAATGGGTTGGTTTTTATAATAGGAAATTTATTAGGGTAAAAGCTTGTAGTTCTGAGACTATGAAATGTCCAAATCAAGGCACATCAGAGATGTTTTCTCCACCAAAGTTAGCTACTGTTGAATCTAGCATCCTGCCATATGGCGATCAGGCAAGATGGCAGGTCTGCTGGCCTTTCTCTGCTTTCTCCTTAAATTCAGCTGTAGCTGATCAGTTATATCTCCCTGGACCTCCATTCCTGATCCTTTCAGGGCTTTCTCTCCTTGAGCTCAGCTGTGAGCAAACCTGGAGTCCCTTCTCACAAAAGGCTGAATCAAATATGGCAGCTTGCTTTCTGTGTGTGTGTGTCTCTCTGAGTGTCTCCATATATATCAGACCCAGCAAGAGGGTGAAGACTCAACATGACTGCAATCTGAAGGGTCCTACATCCACAGGAATGGATTAGTTCAGAAACAAAACTTGGTCTTTTGGGGATTCATAAAAAAACTTCAAACTGTCATGCTCATTATATCCATTTTTCTCTTAAATCTGTGTCCATATTTAGAATAGTTTCATTAAAGTCCTTGTGTTTGAATTACATCATCTATGTCACCACTGGCTCTGTTTCTACTTACTTTTTTGTATCCTGCATATGCATCTTTGTTCTTCTTACTCTTATATGTAGTATTTTTTATTGTATGCTGGTCATTAAGGATACTTTAAGAGTCTGGATTTTGTTATCTTCCACGTGAAATGAGCAGAGGGGACAATTATCAGAGCTCATAAATAGCCAGTGTAACCGTTGGGGAATTTGATGTAATTATGAATTCCAAAAATATAATTGGATCATGCCTGTAATCTAATCTGTTAATCTGGGCATGATTGAATTATGATTAGGGCGTTGACTGGGCCATGTCAGTCAGTAGGGCGTTGAGCCCCACCCCCTGGTGGGTGGGGAATTGAATGTAAAAGGCAAGGCAAAGAACAGAGG